>LDKF01005737.1:0-11506 GCA_001026735.1 Rotylenchulus reniformis | reverse complement strand
CCCCCCCCCAACACTATTTCCGACTCGAAGACGTCCGACTCCATTTCCCGAAAAGGAAGCAGACGGGCCACCAAGTAGGTACCAACTAGTACCAACATAATGATTAGTATAAAAGAAGTTTGGTGAAAAAAATTATTAGAAATTAATGGCTTTATAAAAAAAATTTAGACAAATTAAAATAATGAAAGATTTTTATATAATTTCTAAGATGCCATGATTTATGCGAAAAATAAATTAAAAATAAATAAAATAAATATTTTCAATGATAAATTGAATTTAATATTTTAATTATCCATTTATATATTTTGCAATTTTTAGTGGAAACGCCTTAAACCATCAACATAAAAGAATGTTTAACAATCTATTTATATAGACTCAAGCACAATAATCTCTTAAATTATTTTTTTATTTATAGAGCTATTAATTACTTTTTTATATTTTTATTATTAATTAATAATATTGGGGTGGTGAATAAGTTCTGTCATAGTAGTAGGAAATTTAAAAAAATCATAATTTTTCACTTTCAAAACTATATGAATTTGGTGTTACTTAAGTAAATAAAAACACGAAATCTCTTACTACTAATAAAATTAAAAAAAATAGCTTCTTTTGCTTTTACTGAATAAGGTCGAAAAAATTAATTGTGTCGATTACATTATTTATCATTCGATAGAGCTCGACGCTGAGTATAATAAGTATTACATCTTCATGCTTTATTTACAGATCAGGGCAAATTATGAAATTTGATCATTTTTTTGAAAGTCTCGAAACATCTTAAAATTTATGGCGGATCGATTTTTTTTAAGAATATATTTAAATTCTACACATTCGATTGTCAATGCTCGACGACTTCAATAATTTTTAAGTTGAACAAATTTCTGCACATTGTGTCAACATGTTTACATTCAATTTTTCGACAACAAAATAAGATGCTAATTAAAAAAATATTAGTAGTAAGGGACTTCAAGTTTTGATTTAACACCAAATTCATATAGGGTTGAAAAGTGAAAAATTAAGATTTTCAAAATTTCCATCCCTTATGACAGAACTTGTTCACCACCCCAATATAAGATTAATAAAAATCTTTTAAAAATCCCGGTCTTTTAAGTGCAGCTTATTACCAAATAATAACTATAAATATACTTAATAAAGTTTCAACTTATTATTTTTATTAATTAATTGAGAAAGTAAAAGTTAATTATTTTTTAAAAAAAAATTTAAATTCATAATAACTTAAAATTAATAAATGAAAATTTATAATTTATATGAGAAAGGTATTGTGAATCGATATATCCATATTTCACATTTGAATTTAAATATAATTACAAACTAATCTAAATATTATAAAATAATATATTGTTTAAAAATGGAAATAATTTAAAATAAATAAATTAACCAAAAACAACAAATAATAAAGCAATTAAATTTAATTTATTAAAAAAAAATTCTAAAATTGTTAATAAATAATTTATTATAAGGAAAACCTTTCATCGTAATCTATTATAAATAATTATGGGGAAAAATATTCCAGAGCGGCGTGTTGGAATGAATATTAAAAATTTAATGAATATATACAACACAATAAATAAAATAAGAATAAATTTTTTTGACTTAATTTCTAGAAAGTTTACAATTAACATCATTATTTCAATCAATCAAAATTATTTATTCAATTGATTAATTTTATTTAATCATGGATAAAAAATTATAACCTTTAAATTTTGGTAAATATCCAAAAATTAAATTTTAAATCATTATTTTTAAAATCAATTATATATTAAAAAATAAACAAAAAACTAAAAAGAAATTAAAAATAAATAATAATAATTAAAGGTAAGAACTTTTTTAAATAGTTCTTTCAAAAATAAAATATTTATAAGTTATATAAAAGAAATGAGTGGAAATCACAACTTATATTAGAGAGAAACTACCAATCATATTAATTTAAAACTATATAATAACGGTCATTAATAATATCGCGATGGTTATGTAGGGTCTGGAAATAAGCTTTTGAATTACAACAATAAGAAACAAAAATTATCTTAATTTTTTTTATTATAATATCATATTTAAAATACGATTTTTTATTTAACTTAATGATAAAAATAAATCTATATTTTAAATTGTGCAAAAAATGTAAAAACAGCGAATGCATGGCTTTTTTGAGAAGGAAAAAGAAGCTTCTCGTGAACGAATGACCACGATGGTTATGCAGGGCATGGAAATAAGCCGTCAGCAATTCGATCATGGAGTTCGCTTGGATTTGACGGTTCCTGGACTGTTTCAAGGGAAGTGATGCGTATCGTGTTGGGCAGAGGGGCCATTCTAATTAAATAGATAAATAATTGCTTTTAAAAAAAGAATATTAAAAACATTTGCTTTTTTGAAATTTAAATAAATAAAATATTTATAATTAATATGAATGTTTAAGATAAAATATAGGTAATTAAGAAACAAAATAATGAAAACTAAAAAGGTCTATATGACAATATTTTTAAAGTGTCTATGTAAGATATAATAAAAAGGTTATTAAATCATAAATCAAAAAATGTAAGATATAATAAAAAGGTTATTAAATATATTTATCCAGAATTTTTGCTTAGTTAGTAAATTTATGGTGAAAAAAATTTAGACTTTATTACTATTTATTGTATATATTAAGCATTAAATACTTACTGATAAAAAATCAACTAATTATTTTAATTATTTTTGAAAATATCATTATATTCTCTTGATATTATTAAATTAAATTTAATATTTTTTGCTAAAATTAATTAAATTGGCTTGGTTATTCAAGTTGGTGTGAAAACAACCCTTTGAACATTTAATCAACTATAATAAAATTTAGACTTTCAGTTATTGAATAGTGGTAGAAATTTCGATTTTTTGCCAATCCACTTCTTTAATAAAATCTTAATAATAATAAAATGAAGAAAATTAAATAAAAAAATTTAATGGTTAATTGACAATGAATAGAACAATAAAATATTTTTAATCTATAATATTTAAATAAATGATCAAACAAATAAGAGAAAGTTTTGCAAAAAATTAGAACATACTTTTATTATATTATTTTATAATATATTCTGATAAAATTTACTGCGAAAAAAACTATGATTCTAAAAATAAAAAAAGCCATAAAAAATTTAATAAATGCCTATTATATAAAAAATATTTTTGATATAAACTAAATTCATAATACCAAGCACCAAGAAAATATAATTAATAATTTGAAACTAATATATAAAGAAAGTTACTGAATAAATTTTAGTGATAAAAATGGTATTATTAAAATATCTTAATAAAATTATGTAACTAAAATACTAAAATCATTATGTAAATATATTATTTATTAACTTATACTTTAAAAAATAATTCTTGGTTGTTTGAATAAAATTTAATAAAAAGAACCATTATATTCAAATATTAGTATTTACACCAAATTTAAGAGCGATCCACATGGATTTATCCCCATTAGAAGTCATTAAAGCTATTTTTATGTATTAGAAAGCAAATTCGAATTAATTCTATAAACTTAATAAATATTTTTAATATGAGAATTATAAATCTAACACCTGTTATATTTAATTTATTATATTTAATAAATTTAGTCACAAATTAACATTCTATTAAAGTTGCTATAAAATATTTTCATATACTTATTTTTAGTAGTACTTGCTGAAGTACTTGCTGAAATGTTTTTATTTTAATATTTTTTATTATTTAAAAATAATTTAAAATATTCAAATTGAATACAAATATTAAGAGGTCCTTTCACTTCCGAATGCAGGATTAAATTTCAAAAGGGCAAAAAAGAGATAATTATTTAAAAATTAAAAAATTACATAATGATACATTAAGTATTAAAGTAAATACACAATTTGTAAATACACAAGTAAATACACAATACAGAATTTATTTATCAATTAATTTTTTTATAGAAAAAATGGCAGAGATGATAAATACAGCAATTATTTTGAAGTGCGAGCAATGTCAGGAACAGATACGAGGTTATGATTCGATAAAGTTCTCAAAACCTTCTTCGTTTAACTCGGGAGTGTACAAAAATACTACGTTACTTTTTAGAGTTAAATTTAATTTCTGAATAAATAAAATTAGCCGAAGAAAGAGATATTGTTAAATTTTATTCTAATTTTTATTATGCCTAATATATTAACTTCCAAAAATATTATATAATATTAAATGAAAAAGTTATTTTTATTTGGTTATTTAAATTTAATAAAAATATATAAGAATTTACTTCGATCATTATAAATAATTTCAAATACTTTAGCATTAATTGTCGAAATAATTATTGATAAAGTTGAACTTATAAATTCTTTATTTATTATGTTTATTATTAATTAAAGCAAAATGAAGTTGTAAATACTAAAAAATCATCTAAAAAAGGGGACCAACTACTGACGGCCGATGGGTTTTGATATCAATTTAAAAATTTATTATTATGATATTAAAATTTCAAAAAAGGAACTAGAAAAAATTATAAAATAATAATTTTATATTTTAATTATTGAACTTATTTATTGATAATTATTAAAAGAAAATATAAAAGATCTGTATAATACTAAACTATAAATAAATAAAATATATACTATAAACTTTCTATTTTAAAAAATATAATATTTGATTAGTTTGTAAATTATAAAAAGTAAAAATAAATCAAATTAAATAGTAATTGGTTATACATGTATATAAACCATATAAAATATCTCGCTGCATGGTGCATGATTTGCATATTAAATTTTTTATAAAAATTATCTTTAAAGAAATATCTTTCTTTAAATGATTTGAGCGACAGGTGCCCTTGCATATTCTAAGGCCTTAGCAACGATCTTGCCAATGCAATCAGTCATTTGATGTCTTCAGTTCCCTCAAGATTAAGATAAAAATGAATAAGGTTAAAAATGATTCACTATTATTATATATTTTATTGAAATCATAAAATCAGCAAATTATTAAAAAAAATATTGATAAAAAATTTAAAAATTTAAATTCCACCTTAATAAATTATATTCGATTTTATAAAAAGATATGAAATTTATTAAGTGCTCAGACTAGGATCAATGACATTAAAAATATCCCTTCGAAAATGAGAGTCTTGAATTATTTTTAAATATAACAAAAAATAACATCTGAATTTTAGCATTTTTTATTGAATTTAATTAATTTTTAAAGAAATTTAAATATAAAAATTGAAATTTTAAATTACTTAAGTAAGTAAACAAATTTATTTCTATGCATTAAAACAATTTGTAAGACACTTTAAGTTACTTCGGCATAGGAACTCTGCCAAACAAATAAATAATTTATGACAAGAAATAGTTAAAAGCAATTATATAAATAATCATTTATATATTCTTAAATATTTAAAGATATATATTTAAATAAATATTTAAAGTATGAAATAGAACAAGAAAATCTTATTCAATCGAATTTTACCAATTCTAGAAAACAAAAATAATGAACTATTTATTTTAATATTTTTCAATCAAAGGATTTACAATTCCGACAAAAAGAAATGTTAAAAATTTATGTAAAAAACCAAAATGATATTATTTAATATAATGAATTATATAAAAAACCTCCGATATAATAATTTTAGCAAAAGTTGTAAAAGAATTGGATTTTTAGGGGGGGTTCCATACCCGAACGGATGCTCGTATGAATGCATCACGGGAGAGATTGGTGAGCGTTGAAAATCACCATCGACAAAACAAAAGACAAATTATAAATTAATAATCATTTACCGGTCTTTATTTCTCGTTATAACCCTAAAGTCCATTCTCCTTAGTCACCATAGTGTTTGTTGATCAAGGATGAATAAATCTTTCCTTGTAAGATAACTACATTGAAATTTGCAAAAAAAATTACATATCCCACAAAATAGGATTTAAAAATAAGATTTTAGTCGATTATTTAATATAAAAGATATTTAATAAAAAATAATTACATAATGGCAGTTGGGTCGTTTGAAATGTCTATCACCGCTTTAAGACATGACGGACGCTATCCGTACTGCCGCTGAGAAATTGCCTTTAAATTTACTCGGGAAAATTTCTTTAAAATATTTAAATTAAAGAGATTAAAGTCATTAAGATTCGAAAATTGAAAGGTATTACGCAAGCTGATTATAATTAGAGTTAATTTTACTGTTTATGATTGGAACTTAAATTGAAAAAAGAAATTAATTTTGTTCCATAAATCTTCATAAGAAAAAATAAAAAATTATTTCACAAAAAACATTTTTATTAATAAAAAATAAAATTAAATACTTTACGATTTTTAAGCCTATCTGCTTACTTGCTATTTTTGCCAATATGGCATTAGAAATTTTTTAAATTAAATTCTATTAGTTAAAATAAATTATTAAAGAAAAAAGGAATAATCTGATCAATTATAAAAAATATACACTCAATTATGACTTTAATACTTAGTATTAACTGCGATAAAACGAGCTAAAATTTTATTTATTAATAGAAGACTTTAAATTTAAAATTAACTTCATTATATGACGATTGAAAATGAAAAATAATTATATCTTTGAAATTTGTTCTATATTTTTAATATGTTGTAATAATCATGAAAAATGATAAGTGTAATCTCAAGGAAAACTTTTATTTTTAAAAGAGAGATATTAATTAAAAAATAAAACATACATCTTGTAAAATATTTATATGTGATGTAACGTAATTAGGGAATTTATATCTATTAATAATTCATTAAATAACCTAAATAATATAATAAAATTCAGAATCATTTAAAGAAAATAATAAAATAAGCATGAATAAAATGCAATTAATTATTTAATTTTTTAAATTCTGTTAGAATTTTCTCTAAATATTTTGATCATATCTTTATTATAGGCAGTTAATTAGGATGTCAGAAAAATATCAGCTACCTTGTAAGTCCGAAGATAATATTATAAATGTTTCTTTCTAACGAAGAATTTTATAAAATTAATAAAAAACTATTGTATAATAAATTGTTATTTGAAGAGGGAATTGAAGAATTTGCATCCCTATCCAAATTAAATGGATCTCGAGGCGCAATCTGCTATAATTTTATAAAAAATAAATTTTGCTATTTTGTTAAAATTTTCTATAAAATGAATTTTCCCTTCATTTTTTATATTTTCTATAAAACATGCTTTATCCTTAAAATATTTACATATCAGAAATTAGGTTCCACATAATATAGGATAATTAAATATTAATACATGAGAGAAAAGAATATTCCTTAAAATATAAAAGGCTGGAATTTAATAAAGATGTTTTAAGTCTCATTGGGGAATAAAGAATAATTGTTTCGATGATAAAAAAGCTAATTTAATATAAAAATTTCTCTTCATTATATTAATATTTTTATTTATTTAAATTAATTTTGATAATATTATTGAAATGAAATTCCGATCTTGGTAAAAAACGAGGGTCCATGAGAAAAACTCAAATAAATTAAATAAATTAATTAAACACATCATTATAAATATTATATATTCTACTTATATACATCTTTTAATTTATGAACTAAATTTTTTAAAAAATAAATAATAATTTTTATTCTTTAATTTTTACATTAATAATTTTTTCTCATTAAAAATTATTGATATCATATATAATAAAAAACAATGCTTCCAAAATAAAAAAAAGTGAAAAAAACAGCGCAGAAAAAGGCAATTTTTAATTAAATTATTAAATGAATAAAAATAATTCATATAATTCATTTTTTAAATATATTCAAAGTATAAACAACTGCTAACACGATCTTCATTAATATAATAAAAAACATTAATAAGCAAAAATAAAATAAAAACTACTACATCTGCAAATAAAATAAAAATTAAAAATAGAAATTTTAAATATTTTCAAAAAAAGATACTATTATAAAATTGAAACATGTTTAATAAAAATTTATATATGTTAATAAAAATTTATATATACTACATTTTTTAATATAATTACTATATTTATCAAAAAACAAATTATATAAGTTAAGATTAAATTTAATAAAATATCTGTAATTATCATGATAATATATATAAAAAATCTTAATTTTTATATTTAAATTAAATATTTTTATTATTATAAATTTTATTAAACAATAAAAAACTTTTAGAATTTTAATATAATAGGTGTTATTTAAAAAAATTTTAAATAATAATATAATTGGTGAACAAAATAAAGATAATGAAGGCAATTTGTATAGTGGACCATTTAAAAAGACTGAAACAACGTGGACAAAAATAAAAAAAATTACAATAATGAAAATATTTATATTTAAAATTTCACATTAGCCTTAATATAATAATTATTCGATCATTATTTCGATTAAAATAAAATGTTTTCAATATAATTTCATGTCTGAAAAAGAATAAATTATAAATTAATTAAAGTATAAAAACAATTCAACCTAAATCGGATATCATGGCCGAAATGGTGTAAGCCAAATTCTTACAGAACCATGTTAGGAAAATAATTTATTGATTATTATTAAAAATTTTTGGAATGTATATAATAAGAATTAAATCATCATAATATAAGAAACAAAAAATTTTAATTTATTTTGTGAAACTTATTTTGCATGAAAAAAATTAAGCTAAACTCATCCGATATTCGAAATCAATATTATTCCGAATAAAAGACTTTTTAGCCATTTGGTACTCAAGTGCTTCAATCCTGTCTTCGCCAAACCAAAAAACAATGAAAAAATAAAAACATAATTGATTGTTCAATTTAATTATTTATATCCTTATCATTGAAGAATTCGTATCAGGTGATTGCAAGTAGTATTTCTTTTATTTTATTTCTTTAAAAACAATGAAGAAAATATTAAAAAATTTTACAAAAATTTAAATTTTAGAGTTATTGTTGTTTTTGATGTTAACTACATACAGATTGTTATTATTTTATTAAAAAATTAAAGACAATAAGAAATACATTCCTATTAAATAAAAAAATTCACGAATACAAATATCGCATGTAAATCTAATGAATATTAGCATAAGTGCATTTATTTATAAATGTTTAAAAAACTAATGAGAGAAAAATAGATAAAATTAAATTTTGCTCACAAATATTCATTTAAAAAGTTCAAAAAATTAATAATTGGTGTTTAATAATAAAAAATAAAAGAGATATTTATTTAAAAAAAATTTTTTGCAGTTTATAATAAAGAAAATTATTAATATTTTATTATTAAATAATTTAATTTTTAATATTTGTAATTGGGTCATAATTTATAGATTTTCTTTTTAACTGTATATGAGAAGCAATTAAAAATCTAACAGTCATTAATCCATTTAGAAAAAAATAATTTTGGCATGTTTTAAAGGTTATAATGTACCCGGATATATTCTTGAAAAATTAATAATTTACAAAAATGCATTACAAAATATTTTTAAAAAATCGAGAGAATCTTTATTCTTGAAAAATAATACAGAAAAAATAATTTTTAAATTTTTATTAAACTGTGCATAACGATGAAACAATATTCAAATTTTTGTATAATACATGCTCTAATTTTTAATCAATTTTTAGAATAAAATATAAAATTTGAAATATCAGCAAAAAGAGGATGGATTTATTATATTACCAATGGATTTCAATCATTATTATAGCACATTAAATTCTTTTAATTGCTTTGCTTTTTACTTTTAAATTATTATAAGTATATAGATAAAAATGATAATATAATATGATTAGAAGAAGAATAAATTATATAAATAAAGTATAATCTTCATTTTTGTACACTTTTTTAGAAAATATTTAAAAAATTCCATTATCATAAAAAATTAGTCGATTGATTAGTAAAATCAGCTTAAATAGCTTCTGAAGTAGGAGCGGTACTATTCAAAATACCAATCCAAGCGCATTAATATTAAATAATTTTAAATGATTGTTTTATAATGGATAATAAATAATAACGAATAATTATTAATAAATATTTTGATAATAAATAAATATTAGCTAATAATTATAAATAAAAACAATTGAAAAAGTGAACTAAATAATATAAACGTCATCTTCTATGATAAGATTAAAAAATAGTTTACTATTCCTTCTCCGCTCTCTCTCTCTCTTAAAAGATAAAATAAATTTTTAAAGTAAACTAAACTAATTTTATTTGAAATAATCACATAAAGTAAATTTTAATTCACAATGAAAAAACAAGGCAGACATTTGGATGGTCCGGTCCAATAATATTAATATGGATTAAGAACATAAACTAAGAAAAATTAAATATCCAGAAGTAAATACGCGACAAGCTCGCAAAAAAATAATAGGCATTAAAGCTGGTTTACATTTCACTGATATCTAGAAATAAAAATTATTTAATGATTTTTTGATTTTTCCAATATTAAATTCTTGTAATAATTTTAATTATTTAGTTATATTTAATAAACACAATATTTGTTAAACAAAGAGATATGCATCTTTTGCTTCGGGATTGCATCTCTCATCATCAAATGAAATTAATTAATATAATACATAACGCTTATCATTCTTTAAAAAATAAATTTATATTATATATATAAATTTTAATAATTTAATTTCTAAAGAGAATTATGCATTATATAAAAATCTTTTTATCGATCAAAGATTTTTTTAAAATCTCTAATATCAATCGCATCATCATCCTTTTTTATTAGGTCAGGAGAAAATCGCCCAATACCCGCGAAAAATATTCAATCTTGAAGTTGAAGGGGAGCAACCATTCTTGACCAAACCAGGATTAACCAACCTAGGATCGGATAATTGTGATAAGTGGAATTAAATTGTAAACGAAATAAAATAAAATATTGATTCTTACCATATATTTGTGAAAAAATGTTGTGGTAAATATTTGTATTTTACTTATTTATAACTAATTAATTCTCATAATAAAATTATTTAATTAATTAACCCGACTGGTCAGTACAAAAAATTCCAAAAAATTTAATTATCATATTACTGAAGAAAATATAATTCCTGAAAATATTTTCAATAACTACATTATTATTTAAAATTATTAATAATAAAAATTTAATGAATATAAAAAAGGAAAATAATTAGTTATTAATAATCCTAATTAATCCAAAAGAATATGTTTATCACAATATAATAAACAATTTTTATCACAATATAATAAATAAACAATGATAAGTACTGACCTAATTCTATGATAATATAAATAATAAAATATTTTTTGTTAAATAAAAGAAGACTTTTCAATTCAATTTCAATTTATTCAGTCAAGCCACAAGGTGCCATTGGCACACTAATAGTGGTGAAGAAAATACAATAAATACAATGTCAAATTGCTACATCAAGCATCGCAAAAATAAATGTATAAAATGTGAAAATAGAGGGGAAAGAGAGCAAAACAACATAAAAAAGTACAAAATGAATATTGAGGGGGAATTGACCCTAACCGCCAAATTCTGACATTTCTAGGGCCTTCCTAAATGTATCTGTACTATTGATTTCCATAACCTCTTTTGGGAGCTTAT
>LDKF01005726.1:0-11583 GCA_001026735.1 Rotylenchulus reniformis | reverse complement strand
GAAAATAATTTTTAAATGAAAAAATGAAAAAATAAATAATAAACATAATTAAAAATAAAAAAACAAAAACTATTTACTATTTAAAAATTGTAACAATATTAATTTAAAATTTATATAAGATAGCACCCTAAGAATATAAAATATGAAACACGAGCTCATTAATTTGGATTACTATTGCTCACTAAAAAATAATAAATTTTGAATGAAAATATTCAAAAGTTCATATTTATTTTTTTCAGTGAGATAAGATAAATTATTTTTATCTTATCGGACTTTTGTTCGAATTTCGAAAAACTAAAAATACCATCAGATAGAGCATAAAATTCTGCACAATTTTGCTTTTTATACTTTTGTCTAACTTGTCTAACAAAAAAGTTTTTGGAGAAGGTATTGGGTTTTGACATTTTTTTGCAAAACGCCCATTATGACATTTTTTGCAAAACGACCCAGCACCGAATGGAATATGCAAATTTTGAGTAGCACCAGAAAATGTTCCCTTGTAAGCCTTCTCACACATATTAAGTTAGGAAAAGAGAACACAAATATGATAGCTGAATTGATATAAAGTTAGCTTTATAAGATTTAATAATTTCTTTAATGTAAAATAATAAAACAATTTTTTAAAAAGATAAAATTATAAAAAAAGCAAATTAATACAATGTTTATTAAATTAAAAACGTGATAAATTAGATAACATATTAGTAAATACAAATCACAAATTGGAGTGTTCTCATACTTTGTTAAAAAGAAAAAAACAATTTTTCTTTCACCAGATTTATAATAATAATCAAACTACAAATAAAAGTAAGTTTAAAATGATTGCTACGCCTTGATAACTGATTGGATGATCAGAAATTAACTAAATCTATTTAATAAGACCTCATTTTATCAATATATGCAATTTTTATTGATTTTATGACATAACACAGTAATTAAAAAATCAATAGAATTTTTAATTTTTATTATATAGATTATCTTATTAATAATATAGAAAATAATATATACTTTATTTTGATGGATTAAAAACCAAAAAAAAATTATCTAGAGAAAATAAAGAAGATAAAAATATTTGCTTTTAATAAAATTTATTTTTTAATAAAATTACACTAAATTCAACAGTCATTTTATTAAAAATCATTTAGAAAGATTATAATAATAATTAATTAGTTAAAAATTTATAAAATTAATCAGATTAATCGAACTCCAAAAAATAAAAATGTTTGTGGATTATCATAAACGAAATTATTACCCATATTTAATAATAGATTCCTTAAAGAGAAAACAATAAAAAATTAAATTGAAAATTAAAAAATAGACAATAAAGATATTTATTTGGAATAATTTAATCGGAAAATATTTTTAAAAAATTTGAAAAGTGATATATAAAAAGTTGCCAAATAATAATAATAAAGAACAATAAATAATTAAAATATCAATTAAATTAGCATGACCTGCTTTATCAAACAAATTAAGTAATAAATATATTATAAAAGTTATTCTGTCGATTGATTCAGCAGACATGGAGTTATAATTCTTAAAAGAATCAAAAAATAATAAAAATTAATAAAATAATAAAAATTAATTTTTAATTTTACACTATTTGAATAGGAATATTATATTCCTAATAAAAAATTACTTTATATTTTAATATAAAAACAGTTTATTAGAGGTGAAAAAATAATATAATGTGAGGAAAATTAGTTTATTTTTAGGGGGTTTAAAAAAATTAATTCAGATTAAAAGAATATTTTTAAGCTAAAATTTTTTAATAATAAATATTTAGAAGATGAAAAATAGGAAATAATTTAAATAAATTGATTAGAATCTATGAATAAAATAATATGAATAATTGTTTAAATTGAATAATAATGATTATGTAAGATATGAAAATAAATGGTTTTAAAATCAAATAATTAAATTTATAAATATATTTCAAAAAAGAATTACTTTTTCAACGAATTATGTAGGGAAGGAAATAATCATAATTATAAACAAAATATTTTATATCGATGACATTGTTCATCATCGTTAGAATAAATTTGTGAGAAAGAAGTTTGGGAAATGGAACTATAGTTAAAAAATGGATAAGAATTTTTAAGCCAAAATAGCCAAATAATCAAAATACACAATTAATAAAACATTATATTAATAAAAATTAACAAAAAAGGAGAGATATTTAAGTAAAAAAACAAAGAAGAAAAAACTACTTAATTACTTCATAAAAATACAAATAATTAAACATACCATTAATAAAATAGATAACATATTTCTTTAGATATTTTATAAAGAATATTCAAAAATGCAAAATTCTACTAACTAATTTGAAATAAGTGAAAATAGTTAAATGATGAAAAAGATATAACCACCAATATTGTCAACAAGAAAATCGCGATCAAACTACGAGATGTTTGAACAATTAAAAAATTCAATATTAAAAACTAAATTAAATAATATATTAAAATTTAAAAATTAATAATTCAAAATTTCATTTCTTAAAGCTTAATTATTAAAGTTTAGTACTATGATATTTTTCGATGAATTTTAATAAATCGGAGAGTATTCATATTGCACATTTAATCTCCATGAAATGAATTATTGTTAAAGACTTACTTTCGTTTTCAAAATACTAAAATAATTCAAAAATATTAATTATGGTTAGATTGTACCAAATTTTCCGACCATGGCAAAAATATACCATACAAAATTTATTATTAAAATGCTACAAAAAAATTAATTAAGCATATCAACAACTGATTGATACGAACGATACGAAAAATAAAAAAATGAGAATATAAAAAATTAATATATATCATTTCCTACATAATTCAAAATTTAAAGATAACTTAAGCAACATATAGAATCTTAAAAATGGGCCATTTAAAGAAAGAATATTAAAATTAAATATATGAATAAAATTAACTGAAACAGTAAAATAAATATAATTATTCAAAATTGTGTATTGACAGAATTGATTGAATAAATTGACATTAAACATTATTCCGAAGAATAACCTATCCTAGATAGTGAAAGTAGTTGCACTCATGTTTGCACTCTTCACAAATGAGTGGGTCACATCGATGACGATTTGGAGGACCATGACACTCAGCAGAATGTGCTTCATTTTTTCCAGCAACGGCAATAATAAAGTCTATAAATAATTTTAAAAATCTTCCATATTAATGTATATTAGAAGAATATAAAATTGATACTTTCAAAAATATTCCAGTAGATAATTAAGATTTTTATTATACTATTACCCCACTATAAAAATAAAAATTTTTTAATAACATAAATTATTTTCAAAATTCGAGGAGTTCTTCTTTAAACACCTTATTTAATTTTCCCCTTTTTATAGAGAGAGTTTTCCTATGGGTGCTCCAATTTCCTTTTCCATTGAAAATTTATCGATAAAAAGAAATAATGATTAGTTCATAAGATTTAAAAGAATAAAAATAAAAATTTAAAGGCTATGTTATCGATTATTAATTAAAAATGTAAAAGATTTTTTAAGTTATAAAAGTTGAGGATTTCCTCAACTTTTATAAGAGTTTGAAATAATATTAATGAAAAATATAAAAGGAATTTTAATATAGATCTTAAAAAAGATAAAACAATTAATAAACACAACATTTTATAAATAAAATAATTTATAATTTTTATAAACAATGGAATTTACTTTTAGAAATCGGAAATACTTTATTAAATTAAAGGTTAATTATTTAAAATTAATTTAAAGATTCTACGATTAGTAAATAAATAATAAAAAATTTAATAATAAAATTATTTAAATAAATATAATTATTTATAAACTAATAATAATAACATAACAGCATTTGATTATTGGACAATCCGCATGTACCAAAACTCGAAGCACTGGTCAGACTGCATCAAATGACTGCATACATCTATCATGTTGAATATTGTCAAAAATATTTCAAAATTTTTGAATATGAAAAATTCATTATTGTATGAAAAAATTAATTTTAAACATGAAAAATTATCATTATGCTAAATTATAAATTTCTTCATCTTTATTTTATTGGTATTAAGAAGTTTATTATTGTGAGATAATGTTGAAAAATTATTTTTTTAATTTATTACAGAAAACAATTTATACTTCATTAATAATATATCCTCGAAATATTTAAATGTAAAAACAAATTTTGAAAATTTTGCTCTACAAAAGTAAATCAAATTTTTTTCTTAAATAATTTTTTTATAAAATTATGAAGTACCCTTATAACGGATAACTCTGCAAATGGAGGTCAGAATGAGTGGATCACTGCAAATAGTTAAATAACATCCTTTATTTTTTAACAAAATAATCATTATTTGATAATTATTATTAAGACATAAATCACTAAATATTTTATTTAATTATTTATTTTTAATTAAAATCACATAAAATATTGAAAAATGAATAAAAGGATAAATAAATTAAAATAAAAAGTATTCAAATTTGTTATAATTTTTTCTTGAATATTAAATCATTTTAAATATTTCTATAAACTATTATTTGATTTTAACTTATATAATTTATGAAAATAGCACTTAAAAATTAATGTGAAAAGGTAGAAAATAAGTTAAATCATAATTTAGCCACGAAAAATTCAAGACGTATATTAATCATTTATTATTTTATAAAAATAATATTTTCTATAATAAATAAAAAATACCTAAAAATTCCAAAAGATTAAAATTGTCATGATATTTTTTTTTAATTTAATCTACCAAAATGAAAAATTTTAATAAAATTCAATGATATTTTCTAAAAAATCAGAAAAAATGTTAAGTAAGTTTATTTATTGGAAATATTCAGAAAGAATTAGAAAATAAAATTCATAAACTTGAATAATTTTTTTAATTAAAAAATTTCATTAAATTAAATTATGACAATTAAATTGAACTAAAATAAAATAATTAACAACTTAAATAAAATTCTTTAATAAATGCATATAATTTATTTTTTAACAAAAAAACCTTAAAAATTTTTAAATTATATATTTAGTATAATCAAAGAAACTGCATTAAATTATATATTTATTTGATAAAATAATATACATAATAAATTTATATAGGATTATAACAAAGTTCAACAAGCTATCAATATATCAAATATTTATAATAATAATATTATTTCTTAATAATTTTTAAAACATCTAACTATTAAAAATATTATTGCCTTCATTTAAGGTATCTTATTTATAAAAATATATTTTTTATCTTATAAAAATTAATATATTTAAAGAATTGGCTGGATCCACCCTAGATCGAGTCCAAAATTGATCTAAAAATTAAAGTTAATTTAAAAGTTTACCATTATTTATTGGTTATTCGATAATTTGTAACATTATAAAAGAAATTTTTATAGCTTAAATGACACGAAAAGCATGAAATTAATTAATATAATTAAAATGTTTACATTATATAGCTATTATAAATTAAAAGTAATATTATTCCTAAAGGCAATGTTCTACCTACTCATTTCAAAAAAAAATTAAATGGAATTTTTTTAAAGCAATAAAAAATAAATAGAATTGATCCTTGTATTGGAAATAATAATGCATGGTGATAACTAAATATTAAATTAAAAAATATTTGTAGATAACAGTAATTGCATTTCAAAAAATTATTTCTATTTAAATAAGCCATTTTTCCTATTTCATGCGAACTACAATAAGCGCAACTGAAAATCTATTAAGAAATTTCAAAATAATTTTAAGAGCTATATATAATTTCTCAATGAAAAAATGATATCTTAAAAAGGAATTAAAAATATAGAAATAAAATTTTTTAATTAATTATATAATAACAATCCAAAAATAAAGAAGTTAGTTAGTCCTTAAATTCATTTTGATAATATTAAAAACCATATATTAGCAGCAAATTGATTTGAGTGCAACAAATATTATGTTTCTGGTTTGCATAACATCGTCAGATAAAATACTGAACAGTAAATTGTACCATGCAAATCCGACGAATGCTATTAGCATCTGCACAATTTTGTTATTTATAATACATTTTGTAAAGCAAATAATTATGTGAAAAAGAAAATTAAAATGTAAAACAATTGCGTTATCAATAAAATGAAGATTAAAATTAATAATTTTAGTAAAGAAAAAATTTTCATAATCAATATTAATTGAAATGCCAAAAAAATTCTTAGCAAAAAATTAAAAACTATGTAAAAACAAAAAAATAATGAATATATATTCAATATAATAATCTATAAAATCTTTCGAAATAATAATATTCATTGTTTAGTCTACATATAATCAAAAAAATACATATTGTATAAACCTTATAAAATGAATATATTAAATAAATTAATTTAAAAAATCAAAAAATCTTATACGGAAAACTAGATGATTATGTTAATTAATATTAGATACTAATAATTGAAATAGATACTAATAATATCATAAAATATTTTTAAAATATATTTGTAACTATGGTTGCTATCGCGGAACTCGCGATTTTATTTATTCGTTGTTTTGTCTAAATAATTTTTATGTTCATTTTGTAGTTTTCTGTTCATTCTTCCTCCGCATATCTTTTTCCTTCTTTGCTTCTTTGCCTCCGCTCCGCCTCGTGATGATTCATCCCTTTCCCTCTCACACTATAAAAACCTCCATCCATCCCCAAATTTTTGACTTCAAGCTCCTTCAAGCTCCTTCAATATTCCTTCTTGTTCCTAGCTTCTTGGATTTGTTCGCCCCTTTGAAATTCTCTCTGTAATAAATTATTTTTCTGTGTGTGTGGGAAAGAAACCCTGAGCTATTTGGAAGTTGAACTTGGGTCAAAGTTGGGTGACTTTGATCGGGACTGAAAGTCGGTGATTTTCTCCGCCCACTCTACCCCTCGGAAGTTTCGAGGTCTTCGGTCTTCTTCTGAAATTTCCCCCACAGAAAATTTGGTGCCGTTAGCAGGGGGCTTTCTACAGCCCGGGGTCGAATCTAATTTGAAGTCAACTTGGAACTTGAAATCAACTTGGAACTTGAAGTCAACTTGGTGTTTGAACAACGGAACTTGAAGTCAACTTTGAACTTGAGGTCAATTTGGAGTAACTTGGAGCTTGGTTGGGTCTTNTTGGAATACCTATTCTGAATAAAGGGCAAATCGGAGATCGGGATGTCAAGATATTGAAGCTGAATGGGATTAAAATGAGGAAGGTGATCCAGTCCTTGGAAGTTAAGAACGCGGAATGGTTAGATTTTATGAAGGCACTTCCGGCCTTGGATAGACCTGCCGAAGAGAGGAAATATGAGGGATTTAAATATGACGAGAATCATTTCTATGAATGGGTCGAGAAGGGAAAAGATGTTTGGAGGACATTGACCAAACTGAAGGGATTAATGAGGTGCCCGTCCAACCACAAGATGGAAATCAGGTACAGCGGAATGCGCCAAGAGATCCTACGGAGGAAATTCATTTGGAAAGGGTGACACTTCCTCAATTTCATGGAGATCCACATGAGTGGCCTCATTTTTGGCAATTGTTTGAATCTTTGGTGGAGAAAGGAAATTACGCTCCCGTGGTGAAATTGCACTATTTGGTGGGATGTTTGAGAGGAGAAGCTAAGGAAGCATTTCAGGATGTTGGCATTACTGGAGAGAATTATCAGATGGTTAAGGATATCTTGAAGGAAAGATTCGGAGATAAGAGTGTGCTCGTCGAAGCCCTGCAAGTAGAATTGGTCCGATTGCCGTCGGCTACGGAATCACCTTTGTCATTGAAGAGGACAGTGGATAATTTGGAGAAGATATTCAGGCAACTTAAGGCTCTAGTGACTGATGTGAACATCGATATGATGTCGGGACTTATCAAGGCGAAGTTGTCCCGTGGTATTTTGATGAAATTGGCGGAGAAAGAGGCTTCGCAGAATACGAAATGGTCTAAGGAATTCAGAGAAGCTCTGGTGGAGTTCGTGCGCATTCAGGAAGCAGTTTTCCAGTGTACGAAGTATTTTCACACTGTACGAAGCATTTTCAACCGTAACAGGAGATCTATCTTCCACTAAGACGACCTGGCCCGATCAGATTATTCATCCCACCTGTTGCCAATTTTTGTTGTTATTTGATTGAATAAATCAGTGGTGACTTATTCAATCTTATGACTTATTAACAAAATGGTGACCTCAGACAAACAACCTTCAACGACAACGCCTTCAACAAATTCGCCGCTGGGTGCGTCAACTGCGTTGAAAAGGTGAGTGAAAAATCGTTTTGTAAATTTTTTTGTTAAAAAAATAGGCTTAAAAAGGGCGTAAAAAAGAGGCATGAAAAAAACGATAATGCCCAAAGAAAAAATATTGAAAAGCCCATAAAAAGAGGCTAGAAAGCCATAAGAGGTCCAAAAAAGGCCCATACAAAAAAGCATAACTTCCCAATTGAAAAGAGGCAGGGCCAAATTGGATATTTATATCCAGAGTGGCTAGTGGCCAGAAAATTTTCGGATAAATATCTAGTCTGTTCAGTGACCATAATAAAAAGTTAAAAACAAATTAAAATAACTAAAAATCCTTATCATTTTCAGTGAAACGCACATTTCGTTCTACATCGGTCACAGCGGAAGACGCCAAAAAACCAAAAACAAAAAATTCCAAATCATAACAACCAGGGGACACTGATCCAGCGATTCAAAACAAAGAGGGTAACAACAACACACCTGCCGAATCCAACGAACTTTCAGACGCAATCAAAGCGCTCCTAAACCAACTGCAGGACAAAGAACGATCTGTTCAAGGCAAACAATAGCAAAAGGCCATCTATGCAGTTAAACTAATGCGCGAACCAACGCTACTTAAGATATTCGCAAACTCAGTCGTGTTCAATAAAAGCTGCAACAACTCCCTGAGATTATTAAAAAATAAGCTAAAAATAGATAATTTAAAAGATGAAAGCAAATATTTA
Source organism: Rotylenchulus reniformis (assembly GCA_001026735.1). NCBI lineage: Eukaryota > Metazoa > Nematoda > Chromadorea > Rhabditida > Hoplolaimidae > Rotylenchulus > Rotylenchulus reniformis. The sequence continues at coordinate 2,671 of LDKF01005726.1, read as the reverse complement.
TATAACAAAAAAAATAGATCAAACATCTTATTTTTAAAGCCTTAACTGAAAAATTATTCCTGCTAAAAAGACCAAAATTAATCTTAAATTTCTTATATAAATAATAATTAATTGAAATATGCCAGAGGAGAATTTATATGTATTAATAATTATGAAAACCTTTATATTTTTTATCAAGATTTGAGGAAAAATTCGGAAATCGAAATATTATAGATATAAAAATGATACACGATGTTAATATAAAATTACATCCATCTAATGGTTGCCTATACACTATTTCTACGGAACAATAAAATGGAATAATGAACCATAAAAAAATTATATAAAGAATTTTTTAGAAAAATACACAAAAATATATTGGAATATATTCCTCCTTTTAAATATATTTTGTTACATTTATAATATTCATATATAAATATTTTTTTTATCATTAATGATATAAGTATAATCATGAGTCTTTAAATATTTAATTAAAAAATGATTTGACAAGATATTTTTCTGAAATTTAATCATTTTACACAGTATTAAAGATTTTTGTCTAAAATAACAATTTTTCAAAGAAACCGATAAAAAGTATATAATTTCAAAATATAAAATTGGAAAGTCCAATAATAAAATAATCTTATCAATTATATATAAAAATATTATATATTAAATTTTGTTTGATCAAATTTAACCCTAAACAAATTAGTATTAGTACTAAAGTTGTCAAAGCCCCATTTTTTAAATTTGTAATAATTTAAGAAAAATATAAATATTTCAAATCTTAACATAAATAAAGACCTTAAACAGAATAACTCTGTATATATAAGTAAAAAGTAAAAAGTAAAAAGTAAAAAGAATAAAACATAATTATAGCCAATTATATTAGCTCATTATTTAAAAAAACATGTTGCTCACCAATGCAGAAGGAGCAATTGTACATATGGCTGCTTGGGGCCAGATCAACAGTGGAGATAGACAAGCAGCTGTCAAGCGGCGTACAGATTTAATCCCTATCTGTAGGATCGGTTGAAAATCAGGCCCGCCCTCGCATATATTATACCGTGAAAAATATAAAATTTATTAAAAATAAAAACATTAATAGAAGTAATAATATTAATGTAAGAACAAAAGGGAATTTTAAATTTACACAATTACTACCAGAAATTTATTATTGATCACAATATCACTTATTGGTCACCCAATATTCCTTTGCCATATAAAAGAATATTTAAATTTATTTATCTTAAATCATTACCTATTTCGTTTTTTTATTTTAAATAATAATCGTTAATATTTTAATCAATTAGAAATTTGAAAAATAAAAACTATATAAATATAAGCTAGTTTATATTTAATCATAATAATAATAAATTCAAATATAATATACTATTTTATAATTCAAATTTATGAATTATATAAAATGTCAAAAAATTAACAAACATTTAAAATTCAACTAGGTTGATCCAAGCGATTAATTAAATGAACCTTTCCCAATAAAAATAATCTAAGCACGACATATGTCCCTGAACGGGCAAAGTTAATCTGCAAATTATATCAGGGCAATATAGTTTAATTGAGATCAAGATGAATCGTATAATTGATAAAAATTCAAGTAATTTAAATTGCTATAAATTCATAATTCCATGATAAAAATGATCATAGAATAAATTATAAAATTCTATAATAATGATTATTTTAACGCGCTTATGAATTTATTATGATCAAATTAAAGTGATAATTGTCTCTTTAATGCAGAGAACTGGAAGGCATTCAACAAACAATAAAGCTTTTAAAATAAAATATTATTAATTTTCATGACATTCTAAAATATTACGCTATTACTAAAATCCTTAAAAATAAAAATCCTAAATTAAATATATGAAACAGCATAAATTATTTAAAAAATTCTGAATTACAAAAAATTAAAAATATTGACTATATGTTAATAACAATGATAAATAACTAATTTTTCATAATGACATATGTCTAATTCTTAATGACATATATCTTATTTTTTTGAAAGTATAGTTAAAATTTAAAATCATCAAATAAATTCATCTTATAAGATTTAGATAATAATCATCTCATCTATTTTTGAAATAATTATTATAATAAAAAATTGAAGTTGAATAAATAAGGCACATTTAAATGAATATTATTTAATTTATTTTAAATAATAATATTTGGAAGCGAATTTGTTGAAATTATAAATCGATAAATTTTTATTTGACTATACCAATGAAAAAGATCATAATAATAAATAAAAATTTTCAATCTACCTTATTTGATAATAATGCAAAGATTTGGTATTTTTCCTATATATTATATATTTTTAACCAAAGTTTCAGTAGTAGTATTACACTGTACATGTTCAGGTTCTCTTCAATGAAACTGAGAAATACAGAAATATAATAATAATAATAATAATAATAATAAAGAAAAACGAAAATAAATACTTTGTTATAGAATTAAATTATTAAAAATATTTATTTCTTTCAATAAGTTCATTAAAGAAAATAATTTTTAAATGAAAAAATGAAAAAATAAATAATAAACATAATTAAAAATAAAAAAACAAAAACTATTTACTATTTAAAAATTGTAACAATATTAATTTAAAATTTATATAAGATAGCACCCTAAGAATATAAAATATGAAACACGAGCTCATTAATTTGGATTACTA
>LDKF01005724.1:0-12451 GCA_001026735.1 Rotylenchulus reniformis | reverse complement strand
AAAAGGCATTGGACTTAGATAAACGTATTTTTTTAATATTAAGGCTTGTGAATTAGACATTTTGGAAATTCCGATTTAGGACCAAAATAGCTTTGGGATTAAGTAAAATGAGCACCCAAGTTGGACCTTAACATTTTTTTCGCAATAAGTTGCTTAACTTTTCCTTTTCCGAGTTAAGCATCAAATTTCGACCACTTTATGTTTTTGGGCCACAGTCACACGGAACACAAAAAATGACACTAATGAGGACACAGGAAATGGTTGAGGCAATCGTGACAAGAAACGAATGCTTGCCAAGTCAAGACAGGAAATATTTTCTTGCAAGAAAATCATTCGAACTGCAGGTTCAACGACTGTTCGTTCCGACCCTCCGCATTCTTCAGCACACATTTGTACCTGTCACAAAATAGGAATTGGTCGAGTGACTTTAAATTGGCGCCAAATGCATTCGTTTCAAAATCCCACTTGGCCTGGTCCTCCTTCGTCGGGTTGATGATCTCCAACAGCAGCACGGTGCCGTTCGGATCCTTGTCGTCCTTCTGCTGAGTAATCTTTAGCCGATCTGTGCCCTTCAGCACTTTGTCATCCTGAATGTATGTCATTTTCAATTCTCATTTATCGAATTTTAGGAACAAAGTTCAAAAATACATCTTTTATTGTTTTTTTGGTCTTTTCTGGGCCAATATAGTCATTTTTGAAATTAAACCACTCGCTATTCAACTTTTTAGCATTTTAGCGTGTCCATTCTGAATTCCCGATTATGAGATGCCCATCTACATATTAAAGTACAATTCATTATTCGATTTTTTAAATAATTGTTCGGAGGATTCAGAAATTAAATTTTTTACAAATACCAATCAAATTATTCGATAAAAAGAAGTATTATTTTAAAAGAATCAATTTGGAATTTTAGGACAATTTTAAGCTGTAGAACCATTGAATTTTCGTGTTTTTTTTTTTGGAATTTCAACTTTTTGGCCATTTTTCATACCTTGTACCACTCCGCCTTCATCTCAATGTGTGACTTTGCCCTCACTTTAATCTAAATTTTTTTTTGATATTCAGTGCACGGTCAATAATTTTAATATTTCCATTTTTCTTTTGCCGAATTTGGCCTCATTCTCCGTGCCCGTAATCCCTTACCTGAATCACTTTTCCGTCGTCCTTTTGCACAATTTTAGGCTTTTCATAGAATTCAGGAGCATCTGAAGCGAAAATTTTTCAGCTTTTTAGGCTTTTTTCTTGGCGCTTTCTCACTTCCTGATTTGACGGTGAAAGTGGCATAGTTCTCCTTTCCATCGGTGCCGAAGAAAACCGCCTTGTAAGTGCCTTGCAGGGCTTTGTCGTAATTCTGATCAATCGATAAGGGAAACATTTGCCTCAACAAAGTTTGATTCCCTATATTGCTTATCCGATTTAATTCGTTTCCATTGGTAAATAAGTGAGTAAAATCCTTGATATGGGCTTTAAATTACTCATTCCTGTCGGAACTTTATGATCGATATATCAGCTTGGTCCAGCAACTAATAAGAAGTGCAGTGACTGACCAGTACTTTGTATTTACTGTATATTGGTGCTTCAGATCAGCGTGCATATTAAATATATCCTTGATTTTTCAACTATCGACTCTATATTGTATCTTTTATAATTTGCTTAAGTCCGATCACCTTGATCTCGCAGACCAGCAGCTTCCTGCCGCCCTCCTGCTCCTGGGTGCTCATTCGGTATGCGCCGGTGCCCGATGCGATCTCCTTCTCCTCCAAATACCATTTGGTCTTCGGCGCGTCCGCACCCACCACCGCCACCTCCAGGAACACCGAGTTGGACTGCTCGTCGTGTCGGATCTTCGGCTGTCCGTAGATGCTGGGCGGCGCCATTTTGGGACAATTCGGAGAGAGCGAACTTTGGGACAATTTTGGATAATGTTTTTGGGACAAGATAGGTTGAACCAAAATTTAGGATTATATTCAATGACAATAATGATAATGATGCCACAAAAAATCGAAAATGATGGGAATTTTGGAATCCTGGTAGACCAACTATATGTATCAAATGGGCTGAATACTTCAAAAATCGCCCTCAAAATGTACGGAATGAAATGTTTGATTTTTTTACATAATCGAAATTTAAGGATATTAAGGATAAAAATTTCGAGGCAATTTTCGAAAGAAACTCACGAAGGACAAAACGAGGCAAAAAAATATGAATTTGAAGATTGGGAATGGGCCTATTTTTGCTTAAGGTCCTATCTACTTTATCTCTAACCGAATTGCTAACTCTCTCAGTTCCCCATTCATGTCAAAAAGGATCAATTCCTCTTTTTCTCTCTCTTGTCTCTACAAACATTGATCATCTTTTACTCTTTACAAGCTTCTCGATCCATTGGGGTTTCTGATCAGTCTCTGCCTTTCTCTGCAGCTTCCATCTCTTTCTCGTTCTTTTCTCTGTATGTCTCTATTCTGTAAATCCTTTCTCTATCACTTTTCCTGCTCCGATCACCTTCCCCTTAGTCCCATCATTATCTCCTCTCAATCGGTGTGTGGGCGTTGGCGGCAGCTGCTTTTTCGCCGTTGGATCAAGCATCTACCCTCATTCTTCCTTGGCACCGTTCAACGGCCACTTATTATGCTTCGAGAATGACAAATGACAACAACAAAATCCCAAAAAATTGGGCGAGGAGGGCCATAGGAGAAGATGCAATTTGACCCTCTGCTAAGAGCCTTTTTGAGAAAAAAAACGAATACTTTATCAAAATCAATCATTATAAAAGAAGAAAATAGCAGCACAAAATTGGTGGTTTAAATATTGGATCAAAGGGAAAGACATTTAATGGGAAATAAAGAGGAAATGATGACCCGTTCTGATCCAAATCAAAATCGTACCATCGAGCTTGACCAAGTTGCTCCTATGGTGATCGGGGAGAATTCTAATTGGGAGGTTATCTATCATAAAATACAAAAGGTGACCAATTTTTGTTTTAAAATAGGTCCAAAATTCCAACATTTTCTCTGACTTTATCCTTTATGCCAATTGTTGTAGAATCATTCTCTCAGATCTCACCAGATCTCTCTCTCCCTCTCTTTCTGTCTCTCATCAGATCTCTCTATCTCTCTCTCTCGGATCTCTCTCCCTCTTCTTTCTTCTGGCCACCCAATTAATTTAATTGTTGATCAGGATCCACTTCGATATATTGATCATTGATCTCTCCCGCCAATTGTTCTCCCTCCTCATTAGGTCCCAATTTTCTTCGATTGGATTCATTCTTGCCTCGCAAAGAGTATCTTTGAAGAAGGATTGGACCAATCTTTGTAATTCTCCTCCCCAGCAGCAGAAGGGTTGAGGACCCGGCGTGCTTGACCCCGAAGTTAATCTCTAAAGCCAATGAAAGCAAGAAAAATTCTGCAAATTTTAAAAATGAACTTTCCGCCTAAATACTGTTCATACAGTCACCCATTTTTTAGCTAAAATAAATTTAAATGAGAATTTTTTGTCCACCAGAGTGCGAGTGCAATCTGCTCTTGCTCATTATCATTGTGGTCGCTTCCGCCTTCCTGGCCCCGCTAATGTGGTTGATCGGGTTCCTCGCTGTTTACCGTTATAAGGTTTTTTGATTGAAATTTCCACTCTTATGATTGGAATTTTTAAATTTCAGCCGCATTGGATTTTCGGAAGGCATTGGATTTTCGGCAACAAGGAAGGCGTAAGGAAAGAAGGCGAGGGAGTTGTGTCTTAATTGGTCCGAAATGTGCTGATGATCACCCTTTTTTGTTGTTCAAATTTAATTATTTTTTTTTAAATAATTGATCATATTTCATATTTCCTTCTGATTAGCTTTTTGGTGAGTTCATATACCCACGCCACCTCTTTGTACACCTTGCCGACGTATGATCGAAATCCTCGATTTGTTGATCTTTGGCCAAAAATTGCTTTTGCCCTTTTGGTCGATAAGTACGATTTTGACCTTTTCCGGGAATCCGACTTCTCTCCCCATTACACCACACTTGTCGCAAACTCTTCCGCATCTTTTCGCGTCACCAATTTGCCTCCCGCTCCGTTGCGTCCCTTCCACTGCGTTCCTTCAGCTTCCCTCAGACTTTCGCGCGTCAACGTCGCGCTGTCCATTTGTTGCGTTCCGTTGAGTTGCGGGGCGACCAGGTCGAAGGTGGCTCGTGCCGCGGAGGAGGCATTGCTGCTGGCCGCGCTTGCCACTCGACTATCGCCGCCCAAAGTCACCTGAAGTGCTATTGCTAAATGGATTTTGGTTGGAATCAAAATTAAGGCCAAGATTCAGTTCCAATTAAATTTTAGAATATTTTTGATAAAAGAAAATATTTTGAAAAATTGCTCAAAAATCGCAACCGAACTGATCTTCCATCCTTAATCTTCAATTATCTTTAATCCTTACGGATCCGCTTGGCGTTGTGCCGTTGATGCTTCCCCCCTCCGCCGTTGTTCCATTATGCGTGCCGTCCGGTTGCCAAATGCCTCCGGCAAAAGTGCTTGGTCCCAGTGATGGCCTTTGCCTTTGGATGATCGGAACAACAACTGCCGGCTTTGGTTGATCAGAAATCCCGTTCAGTAGGATTGACTAAATCGAAATCGGATTATGGCAAAAAAAATGCTGAACGGAAACCCCCTAGCTCTGGCTTACTTCTTACCTATATGTATGTTCTTTTTGTCATAATTACTTTTACAACTACATTTAGTTCTTCGCTTTATGGACTTTCCAAATCGTTAAATTAGTTTTTCTTGATTTTTACATTTTGCTGTTGCTGTTGAGGTGGTGGTTGCCCGCCGTTCTGTTGTGGCTGTTGAGCCGCTCCGGGGACCATCCCCGTCCCCGCCCCCGCCCTCCTCGCCGTTCCGTTGTACTGTCCGTATATCTGTTGTCCGTACTGTTGCTGTTGTTGCACCTCCGTCGCCTTTACCAGTGACGCGGACCGATTGGAGCGCATCAATTGGGGCGATGGCGCGGCAAAGCCGGAACCCACGGAGGACTTGGAGCAGCGCCGATGGATGGTCGCGTAGCTCTCGGGTGCCTATATAGTTACCAAGATACAATCATGGTAAAAAGATACAATCATGGTAAAATCATAAGTGGAGCCTATTTCATAGCCTATTTTGGGTGCACATNTAAAACCTAGAAATGTGAATTTGGTGTCAAATGATAGCTCTAAATCTAAATGTCTGCTATAAACTTGCAAGAACAATCATCCGATTTGGCCAAGTAGAAAAAAAAGTTATGGCCAGATCTTTGGCCAAAACCACGATTTTATGGCTTAACTTGGCCATAACTTTTCTTATACTTGGCCAAATCGGAAAGTTATTTGTGCAATTTTATAGCAGACATTTAGGGCTATCTTTTAACATCGAACTCACTTCTTTAGGTTTACCTGAAAAAAGTTATAATCATTTTTCTGCCGTGGGGGGGAACCGGGGGGGATGATCTGTCTCGGCCTATTTTTACCATACAGTACATACGAGCACTAGTGGTTGGTTTTATGAAGCTTGTTAGCTACCAATTATGGCCTTAATAATCAAAACTCACAGTGTTCTATCAAGCATTATACATAGATTAGAAATTAGGTAGAAAACATCAATTTGAAGCATCTAGGATTACTATTCCGTCGTCATTTTCTGTACTATCTTGCAAATGTGTAATTTTGAGTGTCACTCTTACCATTGGGATTTGGTTTCCACCGGCAGGGTTCCGCCCGCTCTCATAGCTTCGTGTTAATGTGCCCAGGGAATAATTTGTTGTCGCCGATATCGGCGGATGTGTTGTGTCTTGGTAAGTTTGTTGTTGTGGAACATGGACTAACTGTTGCTGATGTTCCCGCATGAAAGAGGTATAATTGTTGGAGGTGGCGGCGGACCGGGAAGGCCTTTGGGACCTCTGAAAGATAATCTGATGAGTTGGCTAAAACATCATTAAGTGTTGGCCAAATCGACTAATCAGCCCCTTGCTAAATGGAATCAGGTGATAGATATCATCATGATCATGTTAAGATATCTAACTTGGATAGTTAATGATTGGTCTTTGATCCCTTATTCACCTGAAGAGTGCCAAAGCCATTGGTCGCCTGTGGCCCGCTGGAAATCTGAGGCGGCATCATCGGCGGTAACGATGCCATTCTTTGATAAGGCGGAGCCGCGAGCGGAACCGTCGATGGCGATGATGATCTTTGATCATTAACAGCCTGTAGATCGTGCTGATACTGCTCTAACATCTGTTGGTGCTGTTGCTGACACCTCAAATAGCCCAAATCCGGGGTGCGGAAGCCAAAATCGACGGGTCCTTGATCGGCCAGAATCCTTTGGGCATTGCCAGAGGGCATGATCAGACGCCGCTGGGGCGATTGGGTGGCCGGAACGGAACCGGCACCGATGCCGGAAGGCATCATAGTGGAGCGTAACCATGCCGGAGGGATGTCCTCCGTCGGCAAACAGCTTTTCAACACTTGCCGCATGATGGCTGGCTTGGCCACGGGATCATCCGTGATGAATAGCTAAAATGATATACATACTTGATTAATCTAATTAAAAATAAGGATTAGCTTAAAGGTAGCTAATTACTAACCATAAGCATTGATTGAGCCTAAAATAGACTGGGATTACCTAGTTAAGTATGTAGATTAAAAAGTTAGATTCCAGAAGTTAGCTCTTTAATTATGCAATATCCCATTCAAAAGAACAACGATGTTAAAATATCCAGCAATTCTATAAATCGTAAAAAGTTTTAAAATTCACATCGGCCCCGTGGACCAGCATCAGTGCGTTCTTCAGCTCGCCCGGCCCGCGCCCATCCAGCGCGTGCCCTTCCGCGGTTTTGTGCGCGTCCTGCAGCGCAATCAGTTCGTGCAGGTCGAAATGGACGCGGAACTGCCATTGGCATTTGACGGTGTGCAGGAGCCAGAGCAGGATCCAGCAGAACAGGTAGGCCAGGTCCGCAACCAGACACCACAGCAGCAGGGGACGCTCCTCTTTCTGTACAAGGAAGGAAGGTACTGTAGGGTATGCCGATCAGAATTTTGATGGGAAGAGTACTTTAGACTGAATTTTTGAAATTCCTTGGGTGGCTTGATTTTCAATTTTCAAAAATCATGGTTCAGTGGTTCAGGATTCAGATCCTTGTATAATGGGCGTTTTGCCAAATTTCCACTTGATGGACCTGGTAAATCAGTCCGATGGCATAGAAAGCCGGTGCCTTAACTAAGGCGATCACCAGCAATAGGGCGATGGCGATCACATGCGGTGCATAGCCGTCACAGATCACGTCCCGTTCAGTTCGTTCGTCCTTGAGGATTTTGAAGCAAATTAAGGGTTTTCGGATCTATGTACATATACATAGAAATGGTTGAAAAGATTCTTCTTGAAAAATGGAGAATTTCGAATCAAAAAAAACTATTAATTCATTGAAAAATCTTGATTTTGCATCTAATATCTATTGTAATTGGTTGCTTCGAGGTACCCTGATTTAAGGAAAAGTATGGAAATTTTCAAAAAACAATTGTCCTTAAATAAAATTCTGGTGGAAACTTTCAGCAAATTCCGTTTTTGGCCTTAATTATGTATATATTTTCCATCCAAATCCTTACCCTCGGTCCTCCTCCCCTCAAGGAACATCCGCCTCCTGCGGAAGTTGGCTGGATTATCGAAGAGCGGCGCTGGCAGCGTAAACGCTGTTGCGCGGCCGCAAATTTGCCTAAAATCGAAAATTCCAAGAAATAAATTTTTTGATTTTTACCGTATCCAAATGAATACAAGGCAACCGGAGCGAGTTGGATCAGCACCACGGTGAGCCAAAAGGAGATGACGATGGCCAGAGGGTGGAACAGGGGAAGTGAGCGGAGGGCCCACAGGTGTTGGCCTAAATTTTCAAAAATTTGATCCTATTACATTTGAAATTTATGGGTTTTTTGAAAATTTTACCCATTCCTACGGGTCTGCCTCCGTAGAAATTGGTCTCCTGGATGCGGAAGAGCACGGAGAAGCCCAAATAGGTCCAGACCAAGTTCAGCGAATGAATGGCCAAGAAGGCGGAGAAGCAGAGGGAGAAGGACTTGGAGGCACGCCAGAACACGGAGGGATACACGGAGGAGAAGGCAATCTTGGCGGGGGAGAAGTTGGTCAGGCAAAGTCAAAGGCAAAGCAAAAAAGAGAAAAAGGACCAAATTGGTCCAAAATTGCCAGCAAAAAGGACCAATTTATAGGTATTGGCGAAAGACCAAAACTATAACTATAAAAAGAAAACAATGGCCAAAAAATGACCAAAGAGGATCGGATTGGTCCAAATACTAAGAAAGAAACCGTATTAATCCAAAGTGGCCAAAAGGTCTTAGAAAAAATTGTTCAAAACTTCAATAAATGGTCAGGAGGAGTCAAAATTGGTCGAAATGACCAAAGCCTCAATGTCCCAATATTGTCTTTAAATAATTCATATTGTTTCTCAAGGTAAATTTTGTTGTCCCTATATTATATAAAATGTCACAATTTACCAATGCGATCAGTAGATTCACAAACTCCAGCGGAATCCCGAACAGCCGTGTGTGCATCAAGACTGAAAGAAACAAATTTTTAAAATAAACATTTATTTTTTAAACATTATTTCTATAAATTTTTATAGAGGTGATTGGCATTTTAAAATTGGCTGGAATAAAAGGGAATTTAGAAGATTGGACTATCTAATTCTAATAATGAGAAAAACTCGAAAAATTTTCTATTTTTAGCTTATGTTAATATTCAATTAGTAAAATTTAAATTTTTTCCAACTTGGCAAGACATTGGGCGCCACCGGCGACGCGGCTAGTTCGTCGGTGCTGATGCGGAAGGACTGTAGTCGAGTTTCACCCATTGGCAGGTTGGTGGCCAACTGTCGGGCCCGTTGAAACAACCAGTCCACCTCAGTGTTCAGGAAGTCGCCTGGAGGGTTAGAATATTTTCCAAAACCAGTGGGAAACCCAAAATCAATTCATAGTTGGATTGATCAATCGCAAGATCAATCAAGGTTCAGCAGATCTTGGTCAGTCTTATTCCCCTAATTTGAGCCGATTAGACTTGCTTTTACCATCTTTAAGCTTAAAAATCCGACCAACCGGAGTTGATGAAACCCCAACGGTAGAGTTGGGCCAGGATGGTCTGTTGGGCGAACAGCTGGATCAGGGCCAAAAGGATGTGCAGGGACTGGGCCATTGGGGGACAGTGTAACCACACGGAACGCAGACAATGGCAAAGTCGGTAGGCTAGTAAGGGGAATTTGTAAGCTCATGAATCTTATGTCTTAATAGACCGGATTCGGTCAACTGAGTCCCACGATTGAGTCCCCAGGTGGAAAAATGGTTGTAACTCGGCTCAAACTCAACCTAAAAAACGAATTTGGTGTCAAAAGATAGCTCTGAATGTCTGCTATAAAACCTTTCGAAATGGCCAAGTTTTCATTTTACACTCTTGGTGAGTCTCTTGGGAGAGTCCGAAAATCCTTCTCCTTAATTCAAGTTCCTATTAACCAAACAAGGGTCCAACTTCTAACTTCTGAAGTTCCTTTTAGTCCCTTTACCGTTGGAATTCCTCAATCGGACAGCGGTCTGGCCCATGCCTCCTTTGACCAGCTCGATGGTCCGTTTCGGACGTGCCCCCAGGCGCTCGTTATCACTGGCCAAATTGCCCTATTGATGAAAATTTAAAAAGGTGTTTTGGCGCCAAAAATTTCAATATTTCAACACGAACCCTACATACCGATTTCAGCAGGCCAAAAGCCAGGAACAGAGCCAACAAAGGTATGCAAGAGCCGAGAAGGGCGATGTAAACTGTGAGCCAAACCCGGGGGTATCCCCCAGTTGGCCACTGCATTTCCATGTAAAGTCGGTATCGTTCGAAGCCCAGGTAGAGTAGCCAGGACTGGAGAAAGGTAGAACCCAGGGTGTACCATAGCTGAAAGTAAAAATAAAGAATGCTTATCCTGTCACTTTGGGTTGAAAATTTAAAAAAATGTGGAGAAGGGTACAGTGAAGTAACTAGAAAAGTAAAGTAAAGTACCATCGAGTACAGTAAAGTTCACTTTGGTCCGAAAATTCATAAAAGTTACCCTAGTATTTTCGGGACGGAAATTTAATTTAACAGTAAGAGAAAGACCCTAATCAAGTAAAAAATCGGGAGTAAATTTTATGAGTACAGTTCCTGTTACATGCCAAGAATAGAGAACTTTCACGAAAACAATTTCAAAGATCTTCGCGTCGAATGACACCAAAAATAACTGGGGTTAAAAATGAAAATACAGAGAATAATGGGGATTTTTGGGCGAGACCATTACATTATATCAAAATTCAGGGATGGCTGAGTAAGTACAAATCCAATACCAAAGGAATAAGCTCATTGCCGAAAAACTTTTCGAGATGGGTAAATAGATCCAGTACAACTCAAAAGACAAGAGCTAAAGGACCAAAAAATACAAAATTCCAGCAGAGGGGTGAGTTAACCATTCGAAAAGTTCGGAAATTGAAAGGCCCCCAAAAGCTGACTCACCGAGAGCAGTGAATTTGGCCGAACACGGAATATGCAGGTCGGCATCGCCAATTTTTATTGAATATAGGCCACTGAAAATGGGATCAGTTTTTGTCAGTTTGGTGGACAACCGGTTTTCATAAGTAGGAAAATATTTTAAATGTGGTGAAAGATAATTGAAAATGGACCAAAAAGCATTTTGAAGAGTGAAACCCATTGAGAAACCGGAAAAACTCGTTGAAAAAACAAAGGGATCAATGGAACAGCAGGGATTGTTTCTTTTTTGTTCGAGAACTATAAGATGGCCAGTATCGAGAGAATCGAGAGCGAACGAAAGCGAAAATAAAAAAGAAAATGAAGCGCGAAAGATCGAAGATGAGAAAGGGGGAGGGGGGAGAGAGAGAGAGGGAGAAAGCATCAATGATGTAAGGGAGAAGAGGAAATGCCTCCCGGGAGCGATTCCCATCCCATGAAAAGCATCCATTAAAGGGCGGGCAAACGTGTCGCTGTAGCTTAATGGTGAAAGCTCTCCCCGGATAGGAGATATGTGGGTTCGAGTCCCACCGGCGGCCTAACGTTTTGCCCAAGCTTTATTATGATCAAAATGTAGGAAAGAGAGGGATAAACACAGGATGGTCATAGTGAGAGAGAGATAAAGCGCATAATGATCAATTTGATAGAAGAGACAAGGACATGATGTGCTGGGAAAAAGGGATAAGGCGCAAATTGTACGGAAGAGGGGAGAAAGGACAAAAAGCGAAGAGAGAGAGATAAAGCGCAGATGGGCCAAGGAATTGTGTGGCCAAGTGGACGCTTCCCCCCCCCCCTTCCCCTGAACAAATAGCGGCTAATTCGCCCATCCTTTACTCTTGGGGGGAGAGAAGGGAAATTCATTATGTAGGGGGAGAGAGAGAGAAATAGAAGGAGAGAGAGAGAAGCGAATTAATTAATGGCCCGAGGGGACGGATGAGCAATGGCCAGAGAAATGTGACCCAATGCATAGTTTTTTTTAATAAATGTGGAGGGGGAGATACATACAGATTCAAATCAGAAAGGACTACAGGACAATGCAGAGATAATTGACAAAAATCAAAAGGAAGGGTCAATTTTCATAGATAATTATTAGGAATTGTTGGATCAATTTTATTTTTTTAGTATTTAAGCTGATTCGCGCCTTTATTAGAATTCAAATTATTTTTCCTCAAGGCTTAGCTTCGCTTGGCCATGATCCCCGAAATTTTGCTGGTTTTGGAGGGATTTGATGATGAATGGGCCCAAATCCATCTTTGTTGTTGTTGGGGCCAATGGGTCGGGGCTGTCCCCCGCCAATGTGAAAAGCCTCAAGGTCTTTGGACTTTGGGAAGTGACAAGTCTCTGGAGGGGCGAAATCGGGGTCGCAGACACAAATGATCGAGATCGAAGACGGCGGAGATCTAATCGGATGATCGAGATCGGGGGCAGTAAAATGGGGGAATTCGAAGCCAATTAGCGGCCCCTCGGGAAGGCAATTTGCCGGGTGTCATTTATGGGTTTTCCTGGTTTATGATCTTTGGCAACTTAAGAAAATTGATCGATCTTCCGAACCCAATAATTGGAGAACCCGTTGGAAAGGCATAATTTTTCGAGAATATCCAATAGATCCAAAAAAAGAATGGCTTGGAGAGAATTCCCCGAACATGGATCAACCCCTCAGGATTGGATTCCGAAAATCCATATTGAATCCTGGGAGGAAAATAAGCAAATTTTCCATTTAGGTATATGGGTTTGGCATTTTTGGTTGAATGGATAGAATTTTTCACCAAAGTCCCATGTGGAGGATGGATGGCTTGGCATTTTGGTTTGGACAACAAATTTGTCCAACTGAGCAGAGTTGGATTTCGCTATCGATGGGGCAACAGAAGGACCCCCGAGACAACAGTGTTTGCCAAGGGGGGAGAGAGATGATTTTGAC
>LDKF01005723.1:0-11539 GCA_001026735.1 Rotylenchulus reniformis | reverse complement strand
ATTTTCGACCCTACCTTAGAGGGTGGAGAGTGAGAAAAATAATAGAAAAAATTTTATTGAAATCTCTTAAAAACGATTTATTTTTAAGTTAAAAAGTGGCATTTTTAAATTAAAATTTTAATAATACTGATATGTTATTTAAAAATTTTTGTAAGTACTAAGAAATTGCTATAAATGCTATGTAGAAGTATAGTAGGAGTAGCTTAAATTGGAGGGGGGCTTCAATTAGAAGGGGGCTTAACATAGAGGAAATACGATATTTAAAGGAGATCAGGAATATATCCGCGATCGAGTCGAAAAAAGAGGGACTATCTTGGATCCGGATCCTGGTCAGTTGAACATCAGCTGCGAGGGCATTCTCCACCGGCACCCGATCTTTCCCAAAGAGCCACGGATGATTGATGCCGAAGAGCAAGCGAAAGGCATCGCTTTTGCTCGAGTGGTGTACAAGGTCAGTTTATGTAAAATTAAATTTATCCAAATTAAAGTTTAAATCAGTTTAATCAGTTTAAAATTTAATTTATTCAATATTTCCCATAATAATTCCGTTTTTCTAATTTACTTAAAATTTTCCCCAAATTTTTCCAAAAATTCAATCCGCACCAATAGGATTATATGTTCTTGGAGGCGGAGTTGGCCGCCAACTATGTCCCTCAAAACTGGTACTGCTATGCCATTGACGTGAAAACCAGAACCAATAGCGACGGGATGGCCTTTCGGGAGCGAATGAAGGCATTGGAGAAATGTGTGCCGAATGTGATGCTGACCAAGCAGGAATATGATGTTGACCAAAAAGGCCACAACATGGCTAGTGGAGGGGGGGAGTGGAAATTTGATGGGACTGATGATTACCTAAAACCCCTATTATAACCCCCTGCAATTGAACCCCCTGTAATAGACCACCCCTCTGGAGAGGGGTTGAATAATAGGTATAATCCCCGGGGTTATAATAGGGGTTTTACGGTATTTCCTACTAGCGGATGGGCAACTTTGCGCTACGGACATTTGCGCCACAATCATTATAACTAGGGATCGAACTTTTTGAGAGCAAAAAGTGCTAATAAGATAAGAACCTATTAGGGAACAAAAAAAGGGGCAAAATAGGGAAAAATAGGAAGAAAGGCAAAAAAAAATTGGCTTTTGAATGGTTTGAATGGATTTAGATTTTATTTTGTATATATTTTTTGCTCTATTTTATGAAAATAAACTCACTTCTATTAATTACATTTGAACGGAATCATAACGATCTGGCGCAAATGTCTGGATACCGAATTAACTAGAATGAAGCGAATTCCTTCTTATAAAATTCTTAAAAAAGTGGATAATTGGAAGGAAAAAGAAACAAACCAATCATTTAACATGCTATGTTGCTATGCATGCTTATGCGTCATAAAATCTTAAGGGTGGAAAAAGCATTTCAATTCTATGGATTTTTTTACGCTGATTTTATATACAAGTGATTGCTTATGGAATTTTAAAAAGAGTTAATTTCGAGCTATAAAGAATCTATGTGCATATGTTTGATCTAAAATGATTTGATTTTCAGTGGAAATCGCTCTTAGAATGTATCAAAATGCTGCTGGAACGGAATTATTCCTGGAATTACGTCATAACTCTTCAGGTTGGTTATAAATGGGTTGAGGTTGTTTGTATTGGTCATGTCGTCTTCGGCGGATTTTTTTATTGGGGTCATTTGGACAAGGGCCTTAATCGCGAGGGTCTGCGAAGTGTGCAAAAATTTTGAAAAATCTCTACCTATCAAAATTTTTGAACCAAATGACCCCCTCCTACATCATAGAAAAAATTGCAGTATAATAATAAGCGACCTATTGTGGTCAAATACCTTTGAGAAAAAGACAAAAATTTCTGTTAAAAAATTGTAAAATTGGCTAAAATTTTGAATTTTTGGCCAAAAATCCCAAATAGCATAAAATATGTATGAAAATGCCAAAATATGCAAAGCAAAAATAGGCAACTTAAAAGTGACTCTAAAATGTTCTATCAAGTGGAAAATGTGTTTTTTTGTGGCTATTTAGCGTATGTTTTATCCTGAACCAACGAGGATATTGTCTGAATTCAACACCAATGGTCCTTTCATTTCTTATATTTTTGGCACTTTCAGAATTGGGATTTTCAACTGAGGACCAATGAAGAATTGGTCCAAATTTTCGAGTGGCTCAATGGCACCAATGACATTCAGTACACACATATCGGAGCAAAGTTTGTAGATTTTCGCCAAAACAACAACAATTGGACCCTGGCACATTTGCACCTCTTCAAAAACGGTGATCCTGATCAGCAGGGATGGATGGATTATGGATTCGATAATCAGTCTTTGTTGACACGTATTATTCAATTATTCAAATATTCGATATTCATTTGACCCAATATTCGAATATTTTCTTAAGTATCTATACCCTGTATTGGTGGGAGGGTGAACATAAAAATATTTATACATTTATCATTTTCTAATGTAAGTTTGAATTTGCTTAATGTAAATGTAATGGCAGTTTTATTTTTTCACAGAATCAAAGAATCGAGAGCGCGGGACAAATATTCTCGAGATTATAGGAGCATGATCTGAATTAAAACCACCACAGAAAGTTCCCTAAATTGCTTTTTTAAAGAAAGAGAGGAAAAATTATTTCCTAATCATAATTTAATTTAATTTTTAGGCTTTTGTAAGTAGGGTTGCAGGAATCCCCGCCGGGACGGGTCACCGCGGGGACGGGGACAGATTTTCGCGGGGTCCCCGCGGGGACAAGAATTTTTTCTATGTCTTTTAATTATTGAAAAAATTTTCGAGAAAAATTAAAATTTCGATTCAAATTTTTCCCATTAATAAAAATTCATTTTAAATTAATTAAAATTAATAATTTATGAAGAAAAATTAGAGAAGGTCAGCTCAATTATGCGGACGAGAACTCAAAAATAGGGAACCAAACATGGGACCTCATTTGCGGGGTTCAAACGACAGACTCCTTCGATATAGGCCACCAAAAAATTTCTTATGAGAATTAATATTGATAGTATTTTTGGCACAAATATGGTAAACATTTCCGAAATCTATAAAATGACGACAGGACATAATTTTGTTTATTCAAAATAATTTTTATTTACGCTTTTTGATTTAACTCGTAATCCTCTTCCCGAGCTGCACAATTACCTAATTGTGTCGGCGACCCCGATAGGGACCGACGGAGAAAATTTTTTCATTATTATCGAACATTTCTAAAAAAATTTGTTTAAAAAATTTCATTTTCCGTCATTTTTCCCCACCCAACTCCCAAAAATATTGATCAATTTTGGCCAATTTCCCCATTCTTAGGGGTGCATTTTGTCCCCGTGTCCCCGCGGGGACACATTCCCAAATCTAACAGGGGGTCCCCGCGGGGAGCGGGGACCCCACGGTAACCCTATTTGTAAATAATATAAATTCGGCTATTCTTACATTTTACGCTTTTTCACACATTCGAAAAACTATAAACAAGTACAATTGGTTCGGAAAGTACATTTAAAAAAGCTAATTTGCGAATTTTGCATAAAAATACTCTAATGAGACACCCCTCTTTAAAAAATTAGATCCACTTTCCAACCCGCGAAAATTGTAATAAATTTAAATATTTCTAAAAGTCATAAATTTCAATATACATTCAAAACTATGAAATCTTCTCTATTAAAAAATTTCCTAGACAACCGATTTAGGCGCCCCCCCCCCTAATAAGAATTTTTGTGATCGGTGGTAATTACCAAAAGAATTTCGGGCAAATTCATTTATTCAACTTCTTTAATAAAATTTCAAAAAATATTTTTTTGTCTCTCTTCATAATAAGTAAATAAAAAAATTCTATGGATTGATATGATTTATTCAATATCTGACTCCATGGTGACCAGAACCATAAACATTAAAAATTGGACATTATAAATTATTGCTTGTAAGACAAAAAGTATAAAAGGCAAAATTATGCATTAATAACAATAACATTTTGTAAAATCATTCCATTCTGACATCAGAGCCTTTGCAAAATGGTTGATTGACGATCTGAACACGACACCGATGTTGGACCAGTTGAACAGATACACTGATGTAGTCTTGGACGAAGTTTTCATTCCGACATTGGCGGCCAATGAGTTCATGCAGGCTCCAGGAGGATTCACCCGTCATTGTTATAATAAAACGTTGGCACCGGGGCTTACAAGGTTTTAAAAATTTATTAATATCGTATACAGTATTCTCTTTAACTTAAG
Source organism: Rotylenchulus reniformis (assembly GCA_001026735.1). NCBI lineage: Eukaryota > Metazoa > Nematoda > Chromadorea > Rhabditida > Hoplolaimidae > Rotylenchulus > Rotylenchulus reniformis. The sequence goes on along the minus strand of LDKF01005723.1, from coordinate 7,291 downwards.
GGGCCTTATAATTGAGAGGGGCCTCATAAAAGGGAGAGGAGACCTTATATTTTCAACCTTCCCACTCAGCGGGAATTTTAAAAGTATTTTGAGGAATTATTGTGGAATGTACATACATTTTCTTAAACTACAAATAAAAAATCGAAATATAAGGAAAAAATATTTTCATATTTTCACTATTCTATTAATGTTTTATGTTCAATTTTTTGTGAAATTTTTAACAATTTTTCATTACAAAATCCTTAGTGGAAAGCGGAAATTTCTGTGTTAAATGATACAAAAAACAGGGATTAGAATTGAAAATCCGAAGTAAATCTAGGTTAACTGAAGGATTTCGTCCAAATTTCAGTTGTGGTCAAGTGGATTATATTAGTATAGTTGAAGGAAGTACACCAATCTTCGCTTGAAAATTATTTTTATTTTTATATGATCAAAAATGATTCTAAAAAAGAACATTTTTTTATGAATTCATAAGGAAAGAATTTCGGAAAACTTTAATTTTTCCTGACTATTTTGAAAATATTTTTTTAAAAAGTAATATCTAGAAGGTTTATTTTATTTTATTTAACAAGGTTTACTTAACCCGAAAATGATGATAAGTCCCCTGGATTTTAATCTAAATAATGGTAAAAATAACCTCCCTTGTTTAATTTAAGATTTTCACTCTGGGAAACTCATGGAAAAGAAATTTTCGCTATAAGATGTCGAAGTAAGCAGGAACGGCACTGTATGTGCATTTTTGGCCTGGAGGATTTGGAATCCAACTTTCTGCACAACCCATTTATGTTCATCAACAAAGTGCAGCCGGAATTTGACGCGGATGTGATCCAATGTTGGCATGAGGAAATCAGAAATCGGACTGACAACCACAATTGGAAGAAGTATCTGCCCCGGGCCGAATTATACAGGGAATTGCCTCAGGTATCTAAATGGGTCTAAAAACCCAATAATATTATACTGTAGTAAGAGATGGTAATATAGAATTGTATCAACTTTGTTGGGTCAAAAATAAATTCTCAAAAAACAAGCTGATTTCCTGAATTTAAAGGTTTTCAAGTTTAAAGTCAGATTTAAGTTAACACCTATTAACATGACTTTCAAGTGAGATCAGGTCACGTCATAGTTAACACCTATTAACATGACTTTCAAGTGAGATCAGGTCACGTCAAAAATTTGAAAAAAACATTGATATACTGTGAAAACAACCATGCTGAAGCATTGAGCCAAACTGTTCAAAAAGGGCGTTGAAACATGTGGTTCGCAAAGAGAAAACAAAAAAAACTAATTTATATGAAAAAATGATAATATTCGGCTATTTTAATTTAGCAAATTTTCCTATAAATTGACATCCATTCTCATCTGTTTTTTAACTAAAAAATGGAAAAAATGAGGACAGATCTCGTTAATATATTTTTGTTCATATATTTTTGGGGCATACACGCGTTCATATAGTATTTTCATCTTTTAACCGATCCCGTTCCAACCATGGCTATTTTTACATTTTTGACTCTCGCTATATTTTCCTTATTTTGCCCCAAACTACAATTATTTTTGAATTCTTTTTAAATTAAATTACTATAGGGAAGCCTGACCCCCTCCCTCAAATTTTTTTCGCCTGACCCCCTCCTTCAAATTCCCATAATTGCTTAATAAATTGCTAAATTTTTTGAGAAATAATAAATATACCTCTAATAAGTAATCACTATTTAGCTCTGTAACTAAATTTTGTGTATCCTTAAATATTTTTTAAAATTTCTAAATATATTTTTGCGTTATTAAATTTTTTATTATTTTTTTTGTAAAATGCCTTCCGAAATAAAAGCTATTTGTTTTTAATGAGTCATTTGGCTCCCCTTTATGGGCCGTTTGGTTCAATGCCCTTTGGGAGTTAAAAATGCCATCCAGGCTCAAAAATTTTTATTAGACTTGCTAGAGAAAAGTATAAAAGGCAAAGTTGTGCTGACTATTGTATTGTGCTCCATTTTTTAGTATAAAAATTTTTACGGGTTTCGAATAAAAATGTCGAAAAAGTCGAAAACCCATAATTTTCGATATTTTTCGACATTTTTGTTCGAACTCATGAAAAATTTTATATCAGAAAATAGAGCACAAAATTCTGCACAACATTGCCTTTTATACTTTTTATCTATCAAGTCTAATCATAAAAAGTTTCGAGCCAGGTATCATGCATTTTTAAAAACATGTTGTTAGCTCAAATCTGACATTAGAATCGGATATGTTTTTATCCTAACCCTAAGGTCCGCTTCAATGAAATTGTCAAACGTAATGGACATGTGAACATGGAGCAATTCAATTGTACTTATAAATATTTGGAAGAAGTCAAATACGGTCAGGAATGGTTTCTTGCAAGCGATGTATCAATTACGAACTATCGAATATAATTAACTGATCAGTGGTCAGTGATCGAATTTTTCGATCGTCATATAAAATTTGTGAAATAAATCTTATGGTCGAAAAGAAAGTTGAAAATTTCAGCTGTTTTCTAATTTATTATATCCGGTTTAAATTTTATTGGGTTACTAATTTATTTTCAAGCTTATATAAATCTAGAAGTCAAAGAGTTTGGATTGATTATTATTATTATTTACGAATACGATGAATGGGGCCCAGAATACTATTATGACACTTAATTTTGGCCAAAATTATTTATTTATTTTATTTTTTTACATTTTTTTTGATAACAAAATAATTTCTAAATTGAATGTGTTATGGTCTGCAAAAGCAGGATTCGCAAGTGGTGGCTCACTCACCATCAACATTATCTTTTTATCATCATATGTACTCTTCAAAAATAAGATCCCTCTCTAATTAAATTCTTTTAAAATAAGACTCCTCTTCGGTAAATCATTTTTCTCTTATTTTTATCTCGCCCTTTTCCAAAAAGCAGCTATTTGGCCTGGCTCAATATTTTCATTCTTTTCCTAGCCTTTTTCTAGATTTTTAATTCAAAAGCCTCTTGATTATTCTACATATGTCTATTTTTTATTTATTTTTTTCTGGAAAAAGTGTAATTTTTTAAAACCCTTTAAAGGGAGGTCTTATCAGCATAATTGGGCATGTATGATACTTTTTAGTTTGAAGCCAAAATATTTTGAATATTTTTTGGCGCTAGTTGGAAGACGGGTTATCTTGAGACTCAAACTGGGGCTTTTGCTTTTGAGTACTGGTCAATTTTTGAGTAACAGAGCTTAAGTTAATTAAAAAAATTTATTCAACATTGTATCTTGATGTAAATGCGTCATCTGACGTCACTTTTTGACGTCGGCAAATTATTTTTTAAATCATCTAAAAACGACGACATTCCAATGGTATTTTTTGATGCTGAATCCGCTTATGATTTCCATTTTGAATTTTTTTAATGCGGCATCCGGTTATCCATATTTTTTTGCGGGTTCTAACTACTCGGTTATGAATATTTTAGGGTGGCTTGCATACCACATTACAATGTTTGCATAGCCGGGATGCCGAATGTATGTAGAACCCGCAAACGAAGAAAAATTGCAAAAAAAATCAAAAAAATTTTCAAAAATTTGAGGGCTAAAAGTAGACATAAACAAACAGCAAAAGTACCGAAATACTACGTGAAGATAAAAAAAATGCGTTGGTACTCAAAAAAGCAACTGGTACTCAAAAATAATTTTGAGTCTCAAGATAACCCGTCTTCCAACTAGCGCCCATTTTTTCCGACTAATTTTTTTCAAAAGTTTTTATGAATGGGAAAAATTCCGCTCCCAATAAAATCGCACAAAATTATGTGTTAAACTTTTATCATCATACGTACAATCAATAAATATCGGCAGAAAAAAACTGGGGAAAAACAAATGCAGTTCATCCAATTCCCAAACACCGAAAAAAAAAGATAGTTAGACTAAAAATTTAAAATTTTGGGGTCAAAAATCTAATAATTTACAATCGAAAGAATTATTCCCGAAAAGGAAATTCTCTTATAAAATAGTCAGCAAAAAAAGCTAAAATGATGGGTGTTAAAAATAATTGGAATTGCATTTTTCCATTTAAAAAATCTTTTATTCTGAGGATTCACCCCACTGAAATAATGTTCATTCGTCTTTGCTATCTTTTACATAGAGGGTAAAAGTTGGTGCTGTATCGTTAGTAAAAAATTGCAGCTGCAAACAAAAATTTTCCAGACTTAATAGACCAAAAATATAAAAGTCAAAATTGTGCAGAATTTTATTCTGATTCGAATGGCCTTTTTAGTTTTTCGAATTTCCCAGAAAAATTTTGACTTTTGTCGAAAATATCCGGATTTTTCGACCAAAGTCGAACTGTTCGGGAAAATTCGAAAAACTAAAAAAACCATTGAATCAGAACAAAATTCTACATAATTTTCCCTTTACTTTCATCCGCCACACACTTTTTTACCAATGACCCAGCACGATAAAAGACATCATATGGAAAAATGGAATTACGCCAAAGGAACATTCAAGGAGGGGGGAGGGAAGGGGAATCATCGTCTTATCCTTAAAAACCAAATCATCGGACATATAAATGAGAACACAAAATTAACTTTAAAATCCACTGAAATCCATAAAATCTCCGTTAGATTCGCTTCCCATCAGCAGTCAGTTTCCCTTCCATTCCTTTTCATTGTAGAGAATGAATGGCCTTCCACTGTTGTCCCTGGTCACCTCCTTGCGCGAATCCACTGCGACAGTATTGACGAGATCGCCGATTTTGGTGTTACGTTGCTGGTTGGCTTCATTGTCGATAACCGCCGCATAAATGCGAGGTGTCGAGAACTTTAACTGGCGCATCAGGCCATTTGTTCCTTCTGATTTAGGAAAATTTAAATAAATTAATTCAATTTTTACCTATTTTTAAAAATTACTTGACTAATGTTTCACATCTTTCGGGAAAAAATTTTTCATAAAAATCTATGATTTTATCACATAGGTATTTGATTTTTCATTTTTTTGCTTGGAAGATTTTTGACTAAATTTTATTTTATTATTTCTATACACAACTAAAGGATTAAAAATCAAATGACAAAATCATAGATTTGTTGTGGAATAACACTGTTTTGACCTATATAATCATTATGCCAAGTTTCTTTTCGATTGTTGCCAATACTAAACCGAAAATGCCCTATTATTTATATTTATACCTTTTGCATTTGAGCAATCACAGCGTATGGCCCATTGACGAACCTGAACCAATTTGCTACCATTCTCCCATTTCGTTCCGTCATCATCAGAAAATTGGATCTAAAAACAATTTTTAAAACTAATTATTTAATTTATTTAAACAATAATAATAATAATTCTAAATATTCTTTGTATAGATATGTTTGTTGCTATTTTGGTTGGGCTAAAAACATCTCGGCGTGATTTTTAAGGACCAAATATTTTCATATTTTCGACTTTAGCATAAATTAAAAATTTTAAATGCGCCTAGCAGTTGACAAAATAATAAACACAAAATAAATCCACCGAGGCTCTAATACAGGAAATACGGTAGGGTCTAATAACGATAAAATTTCAATTTAGCGAACATTTAAAACGATTCAAAAATAATTTAGAACAGATAATAAAAATTACATTGACTTTGTGCTCTTCAGACTGCTCGACACTGAGCTTAGGGGGTCCGATGAAACATCTATCGATAGGGAATAAACATTTGGAACTGAATTTGCAGCTGCGTTTATAAGGTCGACCACGTTGGTTCACTAATCGTGGACGCTTCGCAAGAGATAAACCATATTTATACTGTAATGGAAAATAACTAGGTTAGGAACTAGATAAAGGATTTATACCCTACAATTAGGGTTAGGTGAAACCGGAACCTGCTCAGAACTTCAGGTCACCTAAAACCAAAATTTCGGTTCCAATTCCGGTTTCGGAAACCCCGGAATTACCCTGTTACAGCTTTCAAAAATGTCAGAACCGGAAAACAAGCACCCCTAGGAATGACATTTTTGGAGTTTTCAACAAATTTTTGTGAAAATTGGGAAATTTTTAGTTTTTCCCAATTTTTAGAACTTTTAAAGAAAACCTAATTTTTTCTTAAATATATAGACCAATAATATTTTTTTCTGAAGCTCAATTTCTCAGTTTAGGGTTGTTTTTTATAGAACTAATCGGAATCAGCCTTTTTCAACATTTCTCAAAAGGCTGGTACCGACCGGTTCCGGTTGAAAATCTAGTTCCGATTCTGATTTTCTCTCGTTTCGGCCACTTGCGGTTCCGGTTTTTGCAAAAATTACGGCTAGCCAACCAAAATGTTTAAATATATTTCAATCTTTTGCAATCTAGAAAATGGAATTTTCTTGCAGAACGATTTTGTGAATTTCGAAGTGCTTTCATGTTTGCAATAATGCAATTGTGAAAATTGTTGTACCTATTAATTAATATTATAACAATTATATTATATGTTGATAACAAATTTCGCTAATTTAGGGGATAAAATCCGACCTTGGCTGCAAGCTGTTGGTCTCTTGTCAGATTTTTTCCCGGCAATTCGTATCCAAATTTCACATGTTCAATGGAGGCATCGATGTCTTCCGATTGGTTCTTTTCGCCGTTATTGATCTCTCCAGCAGGGCCGAACTTTTTGATCAAAATTGAGTCCCATTTGTAACAACAGTAATCCAAAAAGCTCAGATCCTGTGAAATGAACAGGGCGATTAGCATAGTCCACACAATTAAAAAATCTTGCTTATCCCAATTGATATCGTTGAATGGAATAGAAATTTAAGAAAATCATTTAGTCAACTCAAATCAAACTCATAGTTTGATTCCTCAGATAAATGATGCCTTTTAGCAGCTTAAATAATTGTTCAAAAATATTTAGGAGTGTTTTGGAGATCCCTATTCACAAATCTGATTATTTTTTTATCGGTTTAACACTCCTTGGCCTGGAAACCCACCCCTTCCTCGAAAAAATTAACGACTGCTAGTTTGAACGTGGTAAAAGAGAAATTGCTTAAGTGCTAATCAAGAATCTGAGAGTAATATTTCGCTTTGGGCCTCTTTAATCTCTTAAAAACTAATTATTTCCTTTCGCTTTTAAGAGCTTAATATTTTTAAATAAAAATCATACATCGGCTCGCTCTAAATCATTAAATGAAACTTTTCAAATTTTAATTTTTGAATAATTGAAACTTTTACAGCTTCTCCGATTTGGTTTTCAGAAATCTTTCCTCGAAATGGAGGGAATCGTTGGCTTGGCATTCAGAAACTTTTCCTCGGGAAAATTCCTCTCGATTTAGAAAGAAGTTACCCATATTTTCTGAATAGAATTAGGGAAATTT
>LDKF01005717.1:0-11550 GCA_001026735.1 Rotylenchulus reniformis | reverse complement strand
ATTTTAGCATGGAAACCCGTCTGGAATAGAATCAATTTCAAATGTGGACCAAAATGGCTTGAAGGACACCACTGAACCTAGTCCCCAATTACAACATTCTACAGATCAAAATTTAGTCCAATTTTTTGCTTTAACGACGGAAAAAGGGAAGACACTATTGCGGAAAGATGGATTTGAATATGTTTTTGACAAATTGTGCAAGGGAAACCATGATATGTATATAAATAATGGTTCTATTTTTTTCTTATATTGTCATATTATGAAAGAAATAAAAATGAAAATTTATTGCCAAAATATAATTTCGGGGTAACAAAATAAAATTTTTAAAAATATCTTTATCGCCTAGAAGACTTCAATAGCTTTTCATTCACGAAGAAATTCAACTTTCTCCAAATATTTCTCAGAGGGAAAATGGATTCTTCTTGAGAATTATTTAAAATTTGAACCTCTTTTTGCTAATATTAATAAAAAAAATTCCTGTAATTAATGAAGAACTCAAAAATTTAAATTAAAAAATTCAATAAAATTCCATGTTACACATATTTTTTGCCATTGCTTGAAGTCAGAAAAAAATATTAATAAGAAAAATCCATAATTCTTTATGTTTTGCAAAAAAATATATATTAATTTTGAAAGGCCATAATTTTTAGAAATTGGGCCTCAAGAATTATTTAAAATATTTTAATTTCCCTAAAGGTGAATATTGGCGTTGTGTAAAGAAGGACCCTTACTGTCCGGGCCGGATTATTGTACAATCACAATGGCATTGCCAAGATGGCCAAAAACGCTACCGGCTAGGCACATTCGTCAACGAGACTCACAATCATTTAGCTGCGGAACAACCAACTGTAAGAAAGTTTTTTATCACTCCAAAATTTTAATTATTATTTACTTTTTCAAATAATCCATTTATACATATTTTATGAAATTTTATAATTAATTTTTAAAAAATCTGATTTTTTTATTTAACAAAAATGTAAATTTTAAATAATAAATTTTCCTTTTATAAGTATTTGATGTTCTTTTCACAAAAATTTATGTAATTCTTAACATTTTGAACCCTTTTTTGTTTAAACCAACTGATTTATATAAATCCTTAATTTATTTTTCGATTTTTTATAAATTGTAAATGTTCATAGGTGCGAGAAAGCCAGAAAATCCAGCGCATATGCACCCAAGTTGAACAGCCGTCGACAACGCATTTTATCACGGATGTTGCTCGCCGACAAATTCGGACCGAAAATAATGGACCATCATCCAAATATTATCGACATTATGTGGCATCGGTAATAAACTTTTTTAGGCCGAAGAACTTTTCTTATTCTAAAATTACCCTTATTCTTAAAAATATCATAATTTAATTCTTTTAATATTTTTTAAGATCTCTGCAATTATTCGGAATAATCTTTAAAACATTTTTAACGAATAAATCTTTTTAATAATTAAATGGAAAAATTGGTCGATTTATGGATTTTTGAAAATGGTCAATTTATAGAAATTTGAAAATATATCCTAAAAATGAGTCCAAATTAAAATACTAAAAGCTAATCGGAGGATTTTAAAACTGATTACTACATTTTATGATCTTTCATTTATAATTTAACGGGTTTGCAATTTTTAAAAATCCACGTTTTTTAATCGTTTTATGGTTAAAAAATATTTCTCAAAAATCTAGTAATTTTTTTTTATTTGAAAATCAGTTTGGACTTATTTTGTCGAATTTTTTACAGATTCTTAAGATAATAAAAATTAATTTTTTTTTAATTTAGAATTCCATCCAAACAAGGAGGAAACGAAAATTTCCTACACCGGACTATACCGTAAACCATGCTACCGTAACCGAATCACCATTGGACAACAACCACTCTACCGTAAACCAACTGCAGAGAAAAATGGTCGATTCTGACAATGACGATGGTGATGATAATGATGGTGAACCAAATTTGGACGACCAACTCAAGCGTGCTAAAATTTCCTACTATCAATCACAGGTAAAAAATTTATATGAATAATTTTTAATGATTTTTACCTGCATTAACATTTGGCCATAAGTTTTTTTAAACTTGGCCAAATTAGATAATTGTTTAAGAAGTCTATAGCAGACATTTAGGGCTATCTTTTGACACCAAACTCACTTCTATATGTTTTATCTGAAAAAAGTTATGATCATTTTTCTAGCGCGGCGGTGAAAACCGGTGCACCCAATAAAATCACCTTAGAATCCTAAACACCACTAGACCAAAACTATAAAAAGAAAAAAATATATACGGAATAAACAATTCTTTTGGCACTTTTTAGTTCTTCAAAAATTCCTTGAAATTTAGAGCTATCTTTTCACACAAAGCAGAAAAATTAAAAAGCCAAAAATTAAAGCATAAAATTCTGCATATATTTTTTTATTTTATGCTTAATTATGTTTAGAAAAGCCCTTCCTGAATGGTTTGGCAAAAAAAAGAATTGGCAGTACTTTTTAGACCAATTGATTATAAATTTATCCAACAAATTTTAAAATTTTATATATAAAAAGATATTAAAAATTCTATAAAATATGTTTATTTTAAAGGGATACACTCACTCAATTTTCATATTAGATTATTTTTATTTATTTAAGATGAATAAAACTTCTACATTTTTAAGTGAAATTGAAAAATGAGGGAAATATTTAATGGACCGTATATTTTTAAAAATTATACCATATCCCATTTATAATTTTCTGCATTTTAAAAAAATATATATCACCTACTTTCTTAATCGAATTCGATTTAATTTTAATAATTAAATTCCCACTTTTAGGCGGATCTGAACCATACCCTAAATTCTGAGGCCATTTTGCGCTGTCGATTGTTGGAGCTGCAACTTGACCAAAAACATAAAAATGCAAATTTGGACCATAATGATCCAGATGAGTAATGATCGGAGTTCAATTTTATTATATTTTATTCGGAAAATTATTATAAATCAATTCCTATCATTTATGATTGATTAATCTAATATTTAAAAAGAAATCTGCAATGATCAATCAAAATCATTATCTTGAATGCCTTGATTTCACAAACTTTTTAGTTGGATTTTAAGTATCTTTAAGACAAATTTATCTTTTCGAGCTAAATTCCCAAATAAATTTTTGAACAATTTAATAATTCTTTGAGAGAAATGTATAGGGAATTAGGAAATTCCTGATTATGTATTTTTTGATTACATATTAATTTTTTAAAACCTATTAATCGAAAATATTAATAATAAGTAGAGCAAGAACTTCTTCAATAAAATTTAATTCGAAACTCAATAAGATGTAAATTAATAATCCTGATATTGTTCGTTTTCCAAAAAGTTCAAGTGGACTAGCATGCAAATAACATAATATCCCGAATGACAAAATGACACCAGGGAAAAAAACTCTCCAAAAACTTTCTGAAATTTTTAAAAATGATATTGACATAATTGACAATCTGGAAAAATGTACATAAAAAATAAAAAAAATGAAAAATAATTATTTTTTTAAGAAATTTTTTATATTATTTTTCTTTTATATAAAAAGAATTTTAAAAGTATCTTATATATTTTTTCTGAAAAGTTATTTTCCGATCGTTTTATTTTTAAATCCTAATTTTTCTAATTCAGCTTTTTAATTAAAAACTGATCTTTATTTTTATCAGTTGTCATTTTATTATCATGGATATTAAGTTATTTGCATGCTAATCCATTTGCACTATATGGCAAACGACTCAGCACGGTTTAAAAGCTTATTAAATAAAAACTAAAATTTCAAAAAAATGGGGTCACGCATACGGTGTCAACGGAAAGTGAGACACACATAATTTTGCGGGCTCGTACGAAAATTCATCGCTTCTAGCCATCTAGGCTTGGCCATTAGACCTTTGTCCGAATGTTTGCAGTGCAAGGGCACACACAAGTCATCATCGACCACACAGACACAACGTACCTTAAACGCCAGAATAGCGCGGTCCAGGAGTATCCATGGGAGACGGGATCGGACGCGACGCTTCAACCCGATGCGTCACACCTTCCTCGACCTTGACGAGTGACCACGGAAATTAGGTAATGAATGGGCACTTATATAACCTGTAGGATTTGGATAAAATATTTTTGTACGAGTTGTGAGGAGGGATAGAGATGTTAGAGTGATGCATGTGTTCTCTCGTCATGCACCCTCTACTTTGGATAAACTCCACAACAAGTATACTCTCTAACCAGGAACTATAATATGGCCTTTTTAAATTTGAAGAGTTGAAACAGAACAGAATTTGAATAAAAGTAGCGCTATATTGATGTGTCGAAAAAAAAAATTTCTAGAGCTGCATTTTGATCAAAAATGGTGCTTGCGCGAAACTTAAAAAAGGCAAATCCTTTACATAATTAGGCAAATGTCGCGAAACTTAAAAAAGGAAAATCCCATTTAATGCAAATGTGGGTGCTAGGACACTAGGAAAAACCCTATTTTCAATATTTTTGAAAAATTTCGAACTTTTGTTCGAATTTCGAAGAATTAAAAATATCGAGGGGTCTAGTCGGGTTTGGGTCTCCTTTTTGACCCAAAAATTTTTGGAGAAAAATTTTTTATTGAAAAATGACTTTCCTGGGATAAATTTTTGAATCAGATTTTGACGTCTTTTTTTGATGTAATGCATCATTGACGTTTTTGAAGCTGACGTCAGAATTTTTTTGTAAATTCATCCATTTTTTAACATCCATTTTGTTTGTAATAACGCCATTCCGGTTATGCATATGACATACAGTAATATGGTATCTGTACCACCATAAAATATGCATAGTCGGGAGTCGCATGTGAAACCCGCAAACGATTATGTGCATGGACGTACCGCAATACAAAATTCTAAATGGACGTCAAAATCGGATTCAAAAATTTATCCCAGGAAAGTCATTTTTTCAATAAAAAATTTTCAAAAAATTTTGGGGTCAAAAAGGAGACCCAAACCCAACAAGACCCCTCGGTATTTTTAATTCTTCGAAATTCGAACAAAAGTGTTATATTGGATTATATATTATATATATATTAGATTATATAATGCCGAAAATTAATTGCCTTTTTTAAATTTATTAATTTTTTAATTTTTTAAAGAACATTATTGATGATGGTTCACAATTTTTTGTACCACTTTTGTATCTGATGTAATAAATTCTAGTTGAATAACAAAATTTATTAATTATTTTTTGATGAATATATTCTAATAAAAATTTTAGTTATAGATTTTATATTTTTGTGTAAATTTATATATAATTAATTTTTTTATCATTCCAAGTTGTATACATTTAAAATTGACGCTTAAATTATTAATATTATCATATATTTTTCATATTACATACTTCTATACAATCAATTCGTCACCCATCGGTTCTTCCGATTTTAGTGAACTCAATTCCGCTACATTTATTAAACAAGAAGGTTAATTAATTTATATATTCATTTTATAAAAATTTGGCTGTGAGTATTATTTATTTAAATTTTTATCATTATAGTAAAAAAATATTTTTTATTTTTAAGAAAATAATACCACTACAAATTTTCTTATGGCCATGGCACCCCCTCCAATAATCAAATTGCGCAAAAATACACAATACACAAACACAGATATACAAGTAAATCCCACAGTAATACAGCAAAATCTTGTTGAAGCACAAGCAAATCTTGTTGAAATTATGAAAAATACTGTCGAATTACCACAATATCCTATCAAAATGTGGCCTAACAACGAATTAGTGATTCAGAATGAAGCGTCTACATCATCGAATTGGAATAGTAAATCATTTCAAAAGGATTCTGATTTGGAAAGTGATTCGAATAAAACTAATCAGAATAGTTTTTCCGAATCTGGTATGAATGATGTGATAGATGATTCTGTATAGTCGAGCAGATCAGAATCTTATTCATCATAATTCTCAACCAATAACTTCCGCAAGAAGAAAAGGTTGATCATATTTGAAAATTAACAATTTTGATAAAATATTTTGTTTAGCAGCAATTTGTTTTAAATTATTTATTATTTATTTTTTATTTTTTGCATTATTTAAAAAAAATCGAAGTACTTAGTAATTTGTTCTGGTGTGAGCTCAGTTACAAAAAAATAGCACAACTCAAATTCTATTGAAATTTTAGTCCTAAACATTATATCCTTCATAGCCAATATGCATATTGGTTTAGCTTTGATCTATAAAATATATCCTAATCTATAATTTAATCTATAATAAGTATTCAAAAAACCGCCATGAGCTATAGTTTGGCAAAAACTTTTTTAATACGCCAATATAAAAAATAGACCAAAAATATAAAAAAATTGTGCCGAATTGTTAAATAGAAATTATACTCTCCATCTTCTGGTGTTTTTATTTCTTCGAAATTCGGCCAAAAAGTTCGAAAGTATTCGAAAATATCGAAAAATAGGGAGTTTTCATGGAACTTTTTTTTGGCCAGACTATAGTTCTTTTCTGATCTATTAATCAATTATCCAAAAACTAGATCTATTCTGTATATCCGTAAAAATGATGTAATCTCACATGGTTTCAAAATAAATAAAATAAAATCCCATTCAAATTATGATTTACTTTTTTAATAAGAGAAAAAGAATAAAATAAAAAAAATATTAAAATGTTAAAATATTCATGATGAAAATATTTTAATATTTTTTAATCACTAAATACCTGTAAAGAAAGCGAACAAGAACGAGAGCAAAGACGACAAATAATAGAGAAATACAATGAAATGAAGCAAAATAATCCGAAATTAAGTGACGTAAAAATTGCAGAACATTTGGGAATTAGTCCAACAAAATTATGTGGTTTGAAAAAGCGCGAGGGCTTGAAGTGTAAGAAAAAATTATATAATTATGATATCGATTTATTAAATTAATTTAGTTAAAAAAACTCTTTTCTTGCTTTTTATTTTTTATTTTATTTCATAAAATAAAAAAAGTATTTATTTTTATTATAAGCATATAAATCGAAAAATTAATCTATAAGGAATTTCAGTAAGAAAATATCAAAAAAGGAAAATAAAAAATTTCGCAAAAATTTACAATGAAATAAAAGAACAAAATCCAAGAATTATGGAAAAAGATGTGGCAGAAATGTTGAATATTTCTCCACAATGTTTGGCAAAAAGAAAAATGCGAATGGGACATTATAAACCAAGTAAAAATAAAAAATTTGTTATCAGATTATGTGATAGTAAAAATATTTTTAAATTTTTATAAAATTTAAAAAATTTTTATTTCGTATAAACTGATAACCTTAAACTAAACAAATTAAAAATAATCGAATTTAAAATAATTAAAAAATTCTCTAGATAATCTACCAAATTTTTATATATAAAAGGTAAAGTTCGAAATATTAGCATTTAAATATAATTATCAAAAAATTACAAAATTACAGTATAAATTAATAATTTTCTTTTTAGCTTTTTTATTTTTAAATTATAATAACAATTTATCTAAAATAGTTTTTCCTTGTAATTTGAAGTAAAAATATGGAAAATGAGCAATAAATTTTTTATTTAAATAATTAAATAAAGGTTACAGGAGGAAACAAATAAATTGACTTCTACAAAAAAGTCAAGAAAAAAAATTAATTTTAGTGGTCCCTAAAGAACATACATAACTTATATAATAAAATAAATTATGAAAAATAGAATTAAAAAATTATTTAGTTCAAAAATAAAAAACATAAATAATATAATATAGCATGATGGTAGGATTGGTTAAAAAGAAAAATATTTCAAATGAAATTTCTAGCAAGAATCGACAAAATAGAATTTACAAAAATATACAATGAAATCAAGAATCAAAATCCGGGAATAAAGGACAAGGATGTGGCAAAAATGTTGAATATTTCAGAGCATAGTTTGTCAAAAAGAAAATTAAGAACAGGACAGAGGAAATCAAGTAAAAATATTATGTATAAGATAATATGCATATAATAGAATATTATATTGTAGCTATAAATTTGTATCTCTGTTAAGTTTTAATTTAAATTATTATTTTAATACTTAAGGAGATAATTTACATAAATAATATAACTAAAAAATTATAAAAAAAGATATATAATAGCCAATTTCAAATTCAGAAAATATTATTTTATATTTTTATTTAGGATAAACTTTTTTATAAGAAATATAGTAACGCAAGAACATCGTTTAAATGTGGTAAAACGAAGCAATGAGAAAAACTAAACAATCGCATGTTAAAAAATTATGAAATTGCAAACATTTTAAAAATATCGCCAACAATGTTGTCTAAATGGCAAAAGAAATTTTCCCAAATAGACGGTGATTTCTTTTTTTTTATATTTTATTAAATTTGAATTTTTATTCACACAAAAAATATTGAATTAATTGCTAAAAAATTGTTTTAAAATTATTTAGGCGAAGAAAATGGACAATCATCGCTTAATAAGATGGATGGAAAAGATCAAACAAAAGAATCTGATGAATAATCATGAAAATATTTCTCCCTAATGATTTTTTGATGTTAATTAATTTTGAGTTGACATTTCAAAAAAATTAATAAATTTAAATTAAATATAATCAAATTTGCTGTTTAAAGAATGAAAAAATTACTGAATGAATACGCCAACTGAGCTTTGGTTATAAAACAAACATAAAAAGCTTGGTAAATAATGGTCAAAAATTGCTTTTGAAACATTTTCCCGTCAAGAAAAAAATTTAAAAAAAATTGGTCAGTGAGAACGCATAACATTGCGGTTCCGTACGGAATTCGTCGCTTCATGCCAAAGCATGGTCAGCCAACCTTTGCCCGAAGTTGTTACTTGATAAGGACCCAGCAGCTTCATCATCGACCACAGACACAACGCACCTTAAACGTCCATGCGTATCAGGGCTGCACGCAATTGCGGATTGCGAGTTGCGGATTTTGAGGAAAAATCCGCTATAAATCCGCAATTTTAAGCACCCCTAAGGATGGCATTTTTGGAGAAATTTTTTAAAAATTTCTTTTAAAAAGTTGGGAAAATTTTATTTTTTGGACCAAAAAATGAAGAATTTTTTGATGGAAGGAACATTTATCTTTCAAAATTTTCGCCGGCGGCCCCTATCAGGATCATTATTCATTCTATGACTTCGAAACTTTTAAAGAAATAGCTAATTCTTTTTAAAGAAGTTTCGGGAAGAAATGGAAAATTATTTATGCTACAAAATTGAGGATGAAAGCCGATCTGTTTTATTATTCTGAAGGATAATTTTGAGAAATGGCCACCCGATAATTTTTGGTGCTTTTTCTTACCATAATATTATTTTATCAAATCCTTGCCTAAATTTTGCTCATTTTTAATATAGAGATGTTTTAAAAAATTTCTATTCTTCAAACATATTTTATGCATTTTTGCTCATTTTTTTTTTGCTTTTTTTCCAAAAATCGCGGATTACGAGTTGCGAGGATTGCGGACTTTTCTGGGTTGCGGATTGCGGTTTGCGAATAGCGGATGAAAAATTTTGGTTGCGAATTGCGGATTGCGAGTCGCATATTAAAAAAATCCGATTGTGTGCAGCCTTTATGCGTATCCATGGTAGATGGTAGAGAACCCGATGCGTCACACCTGCCTCTACCTCGACGCATGACCATGTAATTAAGGATGAAGTTTACTATATAACTCAGGAATAGGGTAAAATTAAAATCTTTTTGTATGAGTAGTAGAGAAAGAAAGAGAAGTTAGAGTAATGAATGTGTTCATTCACCGTACACTCACTTCTTTAGACAAAAAGCACATTCTCTATCCATTGCTCTGCGCATAAAGTATTTGATTTAATTCAAAATAAAAATTTATATTGGTGTGTCAGTAGTGGAATTTGTACTTGATCAAAAATCTTTTATACTTTTAATAGATCGAAATATTATTGAAAAATTAGAGTGAGAAAAGGGATTGAACTACTTATTTTATTAATTAAAAGCGCAACATATTTTGACGTTATAAAATCGAGAAGATAAAATAAAAATTTGCTTAAAATTCTATGAATTTGGTCCAATCCGATTATGTTGAACTTTTTCATATTAAATTTTTTGAATGGGATTATGTGCATTCTTTTTTTGTTATTTTTTTATTTTTTGCTTAAGAATCACTTATATATAATGAACTCTCATATATCTGATGAACACTCATATATCTGGCTTAGGTGCTAGGACATTAAAAAATGAAATCAATACCAATCAGATATTTTTTAGATTTTGTTAGACCAAAGTCTGAATAGTATGGAGATGACAATAATTGAATATTTTTTTTAATTATTTTTTTTAATTACCACTATTTTTCTGTAAAAATTATTAATGGGTGCTTAGAATTTTTGTACCACTATACCATTGTAGTATTTAAAATTAAATTACAAAATCAATTAATTACTTTTGGTGATTGTATTCTAATAAATATAAATGATGTATATACACAATAATTTTATGCAATTATATAAATATTTTATATTAACTTTTTTTAATATTTCACATTTATACAGCTTTAAATAGATAAAAAATTAAGCGTTTTTCAATTGTAAAATTTTGAAGAATTTAAAATGACGCTAAAATTATTATTATTGTTTATTGTTCATATAATACACTTTTACAAATCCGTCAATTCGTCACCAATTGTTAAAGAATTCAATTTTAACAAAAATTTAAAACATGAAGGTTAATTAATTTATATAATCATTTTGAGTTAAATTCTTTTCTCAATTAATATCAAATATAGCAAAATAATAATTATTTTCGTTTTTAAGATTGTAACTCTGCGGCGAATTTCATCTTGACCATGGCGCCTCCTCCCATAACCCGATTGCACAAAATTACACAACAAATTGAACAAATGCCAAATTTGATGCAAAATCTGCAAAATACTGCCGAATTGAAGCAAAATTGTTCAGAAATGCAAGAGATTGCCGAAATCTTAATAAATGATATAGGAAACTTACAAAATCCTAATAGCAAAAATTGTGAAGAATTAAAAGAAATCATACAAAAAGGGAGCCATCCACAAATTTCTAACAACGAGTTAGGAAGTCAAAACGAAGCTTCTACATCATCGAAATGGATAAAAACTTTTCAAGCGGATTCTGATTCTGACCATATATATGATTCTGATTATGAAATGGATGATTTTGATAAAAGTGATCCAGATTATCAATGCAGTCATTCTGATTCAGACTTATTAGATGATGTGATAAAAAATTCTGATTTGGATGAAATGGTAGATGATTCTGCTTCAGGAGGGTATAATCCAAATCAGAATCTTGTGGATCAAAATTCTTCGTCATCAATTTCTACAGGAAGAAAAGGTTAACTATCATTTATATAAAATTATAATTTTGATTGAATAAATAAGAAAATAGAGATCATTTGTAATTTATTAGGAATATTCAGCTTATCAAAAAGCTACAAAAATGGATCAAATTTTGATAAATTGATTAAATTAAAATAATTATATATAAATTTTTTCTGATTCTAAATTATATTATATAATGCCTTTATATTAGTAATATTTCTTTAATAATTAATATTTACTTTCTATTTAAAAAAT
>LDKF01005714.1:0-11564 GCA_001026735.1 Rotylenchulus reniformis | reverse complement strand
CATAATTTGTGGATAATTGTACGTTTTGTATAAGTTCAATTTTATTTTAGTCATTCCGTCTTTTTATTTCGTATTGATTCTTAGTGAATTTTCGTCGAATTCATGATTTGTTTTGCTGAGATCCATTAAAAGATGTTTTTAAAAATTCAAATTAAGAATAAATTATTATTTTGGGTAGCATAGAAAATTTAAATGTAAAAGTTTTAAATTTCCGAGAATTTTAGTAGGTTATTAAAAATAAATAGTATGGTAAATATTGTATAAAAATGGTTAATCGATTACCCTGTTCACTTATATCAATGATCATGTGATTAAGGACTATATAAAGTAATCAAATCCCACTCCCATTTCTCTCCCCAATCATTCGTCAATTTATCTTTATTATATTTATTTATCCGTTATTATTATTTTTAAATAAATAATTCATTATTTTATGCTTTTCCACCTTTCCGTAATATTTTTAAATCTTTTATTTAATCGTCCCTTTTCCAATTTTTTCTGTAATAGATTGTTATTTACAGCATGATTCATCATTTCGTATCATCGTTCAGTCAAGGTCATTCGTATCATTTTTGTTTTGTACATTTTTCCAATAATAAGTCTCGAGTATTTATGGTATGAGTCATCGTCTATATCCTCGAGTATTTACGATTTGTCACTTCAAATCGTCATCTATTAAGGTCTCGAGCCCAATTCCGTTCAGTCAAGGTCAATCGTAATATGTTGTTTGTACATTTCCCCCTCTATGAGTCACGAGTATTATAGTACAATTCTGTACTAAGTATACTTTACTCGGAGAAGGGAGCATTTTCTGAATTTTCTATTGAAAATAAATTATTTGAAAAAAACAACTGTCCAATTTTGAATTTTAAAAATTTAACATTACTAATAATTTAATCCTTTTAATTTAAAAAAACAGCTACAATTTGTATTTTTGATCTATCTTGGTCAGGAAAAAAAACATGACCAAGAAAGAAAAAAAGCTGGACCATAAGAAAGTATGGCAAGGAAAAAAAAGAAGTCTGGTCTGGCCATAAGAAAGTATGGCCAGGAAAAAATCTTGATCTTGATCAGGGAAAAGTCTGGGTAAGAGGGGGGTTGAAGAACCAGGATATATTGATAGATAGAAGCTATGACGGTATTGAATAGAAGCCATGGCGGTATTGCATAGAAGTTATGGGATTGAATAGAAGCTATGACGGTATTGAATAGAAGCCATGGCGGTATTCACAAGTGAATACCGTCATGGATGAGACACCACCCCAGGGGGGACTACTTATGTATTATTTTATTGACTTCATATCCCATAATTATGTATAAGTGCCTCTATTAGGGGCCTTCATAATCGGATAAAGAATTGAATATATTGAATTGACAATTTCATGGGTAACCTACTTTCCATTTTTGATTCTATTTTTTTTGTAAAAATTTTTTTATTATTAAAGGCCATAAGATACCAATATTTATTTGTATCTTTTTTTTTTATCAAAAATCAACATCATATTAGGAAGTTTTTATTATTTTATAATGGAATTCATAGATCTAACAATTAATAAATTGTGTTACACGTTTTCAAAAATATCTAGATCTCTATTTTCCTAGGTGGTAAAGTGTGTGTGTGTGTAAAAGCCTGAAAACAATTCGGTAAACAGCTTCGAGAAAACAAAATAGCCTATATCTGACATGAATTCATTATGGACTGATGGCCAATTAAAAAAAATATTATAATTTTTCGTAAAGTAAGGACTAAAAAAAGAATTTTCATTTTCCAGAAAAATTGGGTCGAAATTCGCTTATCTATAGTGTGTAACGCACCAAGACGTTACGCAGCTAAAAATATGTGAAATTCTTGCAAGGAATTTTTAGGAGAAAAATATTATAAATCCATTAATATAACTATCATTTGCTAGCCCAATTGATGAATCAAAAAAATATATATATTTAGCCAAAAATCCCAACGAATTAGTCTATAAGGTTTAGTTTATCTTGTTGTTTGTTAATTTTTCACTGATGTCTCTCTTTTTTATATTAATTATAATTTATACAATAAAGAGATTGAGCTTGTTCGTAGTTTGATGGGTATGAAGCAAATAATTATTTATAAAATATATGCAAAAGTTTTATACTAGTAGAAATATATAGAAAAATTAATGAAAAAATAGGTATATAGATGAACTAAAAAATTATAGAGATGAACTCACAAATTCTTGATAATAAACTGGTTATTAGAGGATAAATAAAATATAAGGCTAAAATTTATGATTGAATAAATACATAGGAATTGGAAAAGAGACAATAAGAAATTGGTGTTAGGGTAATATTATAAAATGGAACGAAAAATTGAGAAAGGGAAAAATTATATGGTAGAAATTATATGGTAGAAATTATATGGTAGTCTCACAGGCCATGAATTCCGAAACCCTAAAAAGCTACTTGCTTTCCTGTCCATTTGACATGGGTAATAATTTTCGAAGTTTCGAAATTTTATGCAACTTTTTCCCCGAATTTGGTGGTTCTTCGCCTCGTGACATGCAATCAAAACTCTGTATCTGTACACACGAATCATCGGCCTTTTTCCCGATCATACTGGTCACCTTCATCGCTTTCAGTTGTCTTAAAAACAATAAAAAAATAAAAATTTGAGCACATCATCAGCAGCAGAGCAAATAAACACGAAAAATGTAGCTCATTATTCCCCACACAGCCAAATCGGCGGAGTCGGTGAATCAACATCAACAACAAAATTTCCCTTCCCAAATCAATTTTTATGTCTATTTAACGGTAGGAAAATTTGGTAATAAAATATTATTTTTATTAATAAGTGTTTTTTGATTACAGACCGGACTTAACGTTCAAGCAAGACCTTGAACCAAGATTCTTGAAAAATCTTGATCCTGAAAAATCATGGCCCAAAAATTTCAAGAATCTTGGTCGTTTTCAAGATTTTTAGTTTTTCTACCAAACTGAGAAAAAAAATTTTCTTCAACAGGTAAAATTTTATTATTGAAAATAACAGAGCTTATTAAGCAATAGATTTTCAACATTGATAATTGATCATATTTAAAAAAATAATCAAGCTTTAAAAAGCATCCTCAATAATCGAGAGAATGGTTATTGAATGCTAGCTCTAAAAAGTAGTACAGTAATAATTATATTAACTATAGTGTTTCTTGTTTCCATATAATTTTTTAAATAAACTGGAAAGACATTAATGACTCCTTCAAAATCTCTCAAATGTAACTTTGCAATTAATATCAATTAATATATCTTTAAATATTTTGAGTACCGACATTTTGGGGACCATTCGTCATAATTTAGGTTCAAACCTAAGTGAAATGTTTGATATCAACAATATGGTGTCAACGGTGCTAGGTCGTTACCGCTAAAAACCGCCACGAGGGGCGTTAAAAAAAACCGCCACGAGCCATAGTCGGTACGAAAACTTTTTTGTTAGACTTGTTAGACCAAAAGTATAAAAGGCAATAATGTGCAGAATTTTATGCTGATTCGAAAGGTATAAAAAATTTTCCGAAATTCTAACAAAAAGTTCGAAATTTTCCCAAAATACCAAAAAATACGGTTTTAGGGGATATTTCGAACTTTTTGGTCGAATTTCGGAAAAATAAAAATATCATTCGAATCAGCATAAAATTCTGAACAATTTTGCATTTTATACTTTTTGTCTAACAAGCCTAACAAAAAAGTTTTCGTACCGACTATGGCTCGTGGCGGTTTTTTTTAACGGCTCAGCACCAGTGTTGGGAAAATCAGAAATTTTGGCTCCGGCTCCAGCTCCGGCTCCGGGGTCCCAAAAAAGTCAGCTCCGGCTCCGGTTCCGGAAAAGCTCCGGCTATGGTGTTGAATCTCTGGCACTATCAAAATTTTTGAGCAAAAAAAATCGATGGGATGCATTTTTGAGCAGAGTGCATGGAACACAACACTATTTCTTTTTTCTCTGTCCGTCTGTGTTCCCTCTGCTCTCTCTCGCAAATCTGGTGGGCAAAGAGAGACTGTGCGGAGCAGAATGGATGGCAGCAGGCGCAGAGATATCACAGAAGAAAAAAATAGTGTGCGATTTCTTCCACTTCCCTCGCCAAAAATGTGACCTGTCGCTCATTTTCCCTTCAAAATTTACCCCGGAGCCAGAGCTTTTGAAATTTTTCACGGCTCCGGCTCCAGCTCCGGCCTTCTCAAAATTTCGGCGCTCCGGCTCCAGCTCCGGAGCGGAGCCAGAGCTGGAGCCTGAGCCGGAGCTTTTCCCAACACTGCTCAGCACCGGTGTGAACCCAAAAGACCAACTCACAAAGGGAATTACAAAATGTCTAAAGGTCAAAAATCGCCTAAACCCGGTTATCTATCGCTTCCAGTGGGGGTGGGGGCTTAGGCAAATGCACGGTTCAATAGGTGCGGGCTGTAAGATTATTAATTTTTAATTAGAAAACTTATTATAACCTTTCAGCACTCACCTATTGAACCGTCCTGCCTCTTATTTTTCACTCTTAAAGGGTTCAAATCTATTTTATTTATTTTTTAAAATTTCTCTTAATTTTTATCATGTTTTTAATTAATTAGTTAATGCTATAATTTGTTTTTGGACATTTCGTCCTTTCGGCATTTGATACATACAGTATTTTTCGACCCAAAAGACCAACGCATTCATTCGCATTGGTCTGTTGGGTTGTTGGTCTTTTGGGGTGAAACCATCAACAATAGGGAATATTATTAGCTCAAAATGAGCTTGATTTTTTGGCCGAAATACTGTGTACTTGGCCAAAATAATTTTTTTTGGTCATAAGTTTTTGCATAAGTGACCATAAAAATAATCATTTTTCGTGGCAAGATCTTGAATTTATCTTCTTGAAAAATATTGAAAAATCTTGAAAACTGGCAAAAGGTTCAAGCAAGATCTTGAATCAAGATTCTTGAAAAATCTTGAAAAAATCAGAAAAGGTTCAATCAAGATCTTGGTTCAATATTTTTCAAGATCCTTGAATCAAGATTCTTGAATAATCTTGAAAAATCTTGTCTTGGCCTGGACTCTATTTTTGATACATTACACCCAAGAACTTACATAATTAAAAAAGTTTTAAGGGTATTCTAATTTCTAATATTGGGCATATGAAAATTTCTTTTATTAGTAATATTTTCATTAAGAATTATAATTTATGCAATGAAGGGAAAGAACTTTATCACAGTAGAAAGTTGAAGGGTGCGAAGCAAAAGAATTATTACAAAAAAAAGTAAAAAATAAGATGAAAAATAATATAGAAAAAAAGTTTTAATTGGGTGAAGTCGTTATCATAAATAAAAAGAAATTTATAAAAAGAGAAATTCATCGATTCCTCGATAATTAAACTGGTTATGAGGGGGTAAAGGACATAAGATTGAAAAAT
This sequence comes from Rotylenchulus reniformis, assembly GCA_001026735.1. Taxonomy (NCBI): domain Eukaryota; kingdom Metazoa; phylum Nematoda; class Chromadorea; order Rhabditida; family Hoplolaimidae; genus Rotylenchulus; species Rotylenchulus reniformis. Next base: position 6,171 of record LDKF01005714.1, on the reverse strand, counting down.
TGTTATGAGGGGGTAAAGGACACAACACACAAGATTGAAAAATATTGCAGGAATGGGTCAAGGGATTTTAAGTAAATTTTAAAAGGAATGTTAAAAAATAAAAAACTTGTTAGGGGAATCTACGGTTGATCCATCGATTAATGGCATTTGCCATGAATCAGAAATTTCCTAAGGTTTGTAAACTGCATCTTTTCGTCCGCTTGGCATAGGCAATAAATTTTGAAGTTCCGCAAGTTTATGCGATTTTTTCCCCGACTTTGCTTCTTCTTCGCCACGTGACATACAAGCAAAACTGCTCACACGAATCATGTTGCCATCAGCAGTTTCCCAATAATACTGGTCACCGTCTTCAGCAGTTGTCTAAAAATATCGGAACAGAAAATGTAAACAATTAATATTTAAGCAAAAGGAGTCTCCGCTGGTGAAACCTGCTGTCCTTTTGCAAAAAACTTCAAAAGCGATTTTTTTGAAAAATATTTTTAGAAATTTTCCGTCCACAATTGGCCTGTCATCCGTTAAATATTTTTAAGGTGCTCATTGTCAGAATTTCGACAAATTCGAATGCACAGAAAGTTTATCAGCGGAATATTCGACAAAACACTTTTTTTCTATTTTTCAATTTTTTAATGATATGTATTAAAATGTGTAATTCAGACCTAATACCCCTCGAAACCTCAAAATATAGTTGAATTTCAATTAGTTAAATTCAAACATTTTTTCAAAAAAATGATTGTTATTCTTTACCATGCACCAAATTGCAGTGCTTTCATAACATCCTGAGTCCCGTTCAATCTCTTCTGCAGTACATTTTTTCAATGGAATTCTATTACCATTAATCTGAAAATTCACAATTAAGTTCTTCATACCTTATACAACATCGTTAATATTCTTAAATTCGAAATTTTTTGGCATTAAATTTTATTTATTCAGATGGATTTTGGACTCATTATGTATTCTTACCACAAAGTTGTTGTGCCAATTGCAATTCCAAAATTTAGTGCGTGTTGTGTTGATGCAAATGTCACCTTGACGAGCACCACATATTACTTGCGGGAATTCAGGGTTTTCTCTCTTTATGGTATAGAAAGGAGGACAATTGTTTCCCTCTTTGTGCGGTAACAGCTCTAAAAAATAATTTATTAGGGAGGGAGGAGAAGAAAAGAAATGTATTTTTTATTGAATTTGTACGAATCCTTAAGAATTAAGTTTCTCAATTATTTACTAGGTCGTCTCATAATTAAGTCCGCTTTTTATTTGTCAATCTGAACCTTCATTAAAAATGCATGCTCAACTAGAATAAGTACATCGGTAATTATATTCTCATGATTGTTTTCTATCGATCCATACCGTATTGAGTTGTGTAAGACCATTTTTAAGGAAAGTCCCTCTATAAAACTCATTAGAAAACTTGGATTCTGGATTCATGTCCAGTTTTTTGGAAAACTCTCCTCTTCTTGTCCTAATCTGGTGAAGACAACCCTCTATTAATTAATTCCGGGTGTTAATAAGTTTATTTTGAACTTTATAAAAAGTTAAATATTAAAAAGCGAAAACTTAATTATGTTACGATTTGGTAAATAGAAATTCCGTAACAATGCCAAATTCATGGAAAAGGAATGTATAAAAAGGTTCATTAATTCTCTTAAGTAAATGCTTGGATGGTTAGAATTAGAAGCATAAAAGAAAAGATTGTATGCAAAAAATTATGTACGGTTTTTGAAAATTAAAATAGATAAAAGGAATTACAAACAGTCATAAGACTAAAAGCCATTTTTTCGTTGCAAGGTTAATACATAATTTGATTGACCAAATGGCATTTTTCACTATCCAACTCCCCATCATAGCACCTAAAACTTTTTAAAAACATTTTTTTGATATTTTTTAAATTAAACAATAGAGCAATAAACAGCTATAATTCATTAAATTGGTTAAAGTAATTAAAAAGTTTTGACCAAAATAGTCGTTTCAAGCTAGTTTTCAAGCTTAACTGTGATAATGGGTTGGATGGTGATGAGTCAGGTTAGGTAGACTCCATTTTTGAACATCTAATATTGCACTTTTTAATGCGTCAGAACGATTTTAAGACATATTTTAGACCTCTTGATAAGATGAATATTAACAATCCTGATTAAATTTTGGAGGTTTTTCTAGGACGCAAGAAATTAGCTAGCCAGACATATGTTTTGTAGATTCACAGGGGAGGTTTTTGAAGTGCCTCATTATTTGGGCCACAAATGGCTATGAATTTTTATAGCATTTTTTCTATATGATTTTTCGGCCGTGCTTTAAACGTGGTATTCGGTGCAGGACCGTTTTTCGGTGCTTAAAGCACGCCCAAAAATCATATAGAGAAAATGCTATAAAAATTCATAGCCATTTGTGGCCCAAATAAATATGATAACCATGGTTAGCGTGGGTGCGCTACATTTTGGAATGGGTCCCCAAGCAATCGGGGTGAGGCACTTCAAAAGCCTCCCTTGTCAGTTGGTGCTTTTCTCACTTATTTTATTGATTCTTATTTGTTGTGCGTAAAAGAGCATAAAAAATCTCTGCAAGAGATGTCAATATATCTAATACCAAAATCTGAGATAAAATGCTGAATTGATACACACAGCCAAGTCGGTGCTAGGACGTTTAAAAAACCGCCAAATGATTTTTATAAAGTTGTTAGGTCAAAGGTATAAAAAAAACATTGTCGTGGTTTTATCTCTATCTTCTAGTATTTTTAGTTTCTCGAAATTCGAACGAATTTTCCGAAAATATAGAAAAACAGGGTTTTTCGCGAAAATTTCAATTAATTTCGAAAAAAATTCCAGAAAATAGAGAATAAAATTCTCCACACTGGCTTTTTATACTTTCTAACTAGCAAGTCTTAAAAAAGTTTTCAGCCAAACTGGAATATGCGGCGGATTTTTTTTAACGTCCTAACACCGCCATGTCCCCTCTCAATTTTCGAAGTTTTTTTTATTCGGGACCCTTTTTGCGAATGCCCAAAGTAATTCATTTTAGCTTTTACTTCACTCATTATATATTTTAAAAATCATCTCCACTTGCCCGCTCTGTATCTCAGCTTAAGATTGGACCCCTCTTCAACATGACCATGTAACATAAGAACCACTTCAGTATCATACTTCTCAGCCGTAATAGATGGCATTTGCATAGGTTTGGCTGCTTGGCTTAACAACACTTTCCTTCGATTTTTACAACAGATGCGTGCACCTTGAGTGTGAAAATGATGGGAATGAACTGCCCAAAACTATTTAAAAAATATATGTAGAATTTTGGTACTTATACAGTTTGGGTCCGCTGGGAGGGAGGGTAGGGTCGATTTTCAAAAAAAAAATTATCCAAAATGAGTTTGAGGGCGTTTTCAAAGGTGCTAGCATGATGGCATATCTAGTTTATCGAAATTCTTACATTTTTAGATCCAAAGTCAGAAAAGTCAAACAATTTTCGACCCAAATCCGATCTGTTTTTTGAATTACCGTCTAAAAATATTCCAAATTCGCTTAACTTTATGCCAGAAATTTGGATTCAGCATTAATGGCTACCTTTTTGAGAATGTTTCTTGGGCAAAAAATTATTTGGAAAAATCTACGCTTCCAGCGGTCCCAAAATGCATAAATATCCAATTTTTTACAGAAATTCGAGCATCTATAAAGGTCAACGTCAAAATGTTTAATATAATTTTTTATATATTTTTTATCTTTTATAGTTTTTTTATAATTTCAAAAATGTTTTAGGCCGATGCTAAAAAATTTCTTTTTATTTTTAAATTTCTATTTGGTAATGTCTCCCCTAACCTGTCGCCGTTTTATCTGTTTTGAATTTAATTTCCAGCCAAGCACTGCACGGATATTTACAAATAAAACCAATCTCCTCAAATTCAATTTGAATGTGGGTCTTCTTCATCATTTTAACGGAGTCCTGGTCAATCTAAAAAAATCGAAAATTAATGAATTGAAAAATCAATAATTTATATCATCTGATTATGAAATGATTAATTTAATAAGGGAAATGCAGATTAAATAAATTCTCCTCAAAAATTATTTTTTTTCCACGGTATCACAATCACAAGGTTCAAAAATTAATACTAAGGTATTGTGATGTAATCGCACAAAAATATAAATTATTATGTAGACCAAAAAATTAATTGACTCTCAAAATCCATATTAAAAAAACAATAAATTTCTAGCAATAGAAACTAGGGTTGAGCGGAACCGGAACCGGTCCGGAACTCCCGGTCCCCCCGGAACCAAAGTTCCGGTTCCGGTTCCGATTCTCAAAAACCCGGAACCTACCGGTTCCGGTTTTCAAACCGGTCGGAACCGGAACCAAACCAACACCCCTAAGAATGGCATTTTTGGCCGAAAATACACCCCTACGAATGACATTTTTGGCCGAAAAATTGGTGAAATTTCCTTAAGAAATTTGAATTTTTTCTTCCAAAAAAGCTAAAAAAAAATTATATTAATTATAATAATTAAGCTTATTAATTCTAAAAAAAATCCCCCTCTATTATTAATCAATTGATGTTCTTTCTACGATACTTTTTCTGTCTTCTGACCAGTGTTGGACTGACCGGCTTTGGTCACTGACCAAAATGACCTGACCTGACCTGACCGGTGACTGACCTGACCTGACCGGGGTCTCTGGTCAGTCATCCGGTCATGACCAGAAATCGAAAAGGTCATGACCGGCGGTCACTGACCGGAATTTGGCGGTTCATTGATTTTTTGTTTGAAATTGACTATTTATTGGCACGAATTCCCTAAAAATCTCTGTCTCCAACACACTCTCTCGTTTTCTCTAACCTTCTCTTCCACACTCTTTCACTTTTTTTCCGTCTGTTCTTTGTTCCCTTTGCCTGGCTCTTCGCCTCTCTTCTCCATTGGCGCCCGTGCAAAAAAGGGGTCCACCCATAATCCCGCCAGCCCAAAACTCCGCCAAATGGGGTGGGGGTCGAGGGTGGGGGTCGTCCCCCGGGTGGGGGTCGTCCCCACGATTGAGTCCCCAGGGCAGAAAAATGGCTATAACTCAGCTTAAAAGCAATCTACAGAAACGAGTTTGGTGTCAAAAGATAGCCCTAAATGTCTGCTATAAATTTGCAAAAAAGATAATCCGGATTAGCTGGCCAAAATCGTGATTTTATGGTTAATATGGCCATAACTATTTTTAGACTTGGCCAATTCGCATGGTCTCTTTTGCATTTTTATAGCAGACATTCAGACCTATCTTTTGACGCCAAGCTCATTTCTCTAGGTTGGGGATGAACCGAGTTATAAGTAGGCCTCGGATTTTTAAAAATTCTATTGGTTTTTGCCCGATTACAAAGTTTTCTAAGGCCTTAGAATTTTCGATTTTCAAAAAATTTCTATGTGATTTCAAGTCTTGTGTGAAATTTTAACTACCTTTATAATAACAAATTTTGAGAAAATTTCAAAAATTTTCATTCAAAAAATCGATCGATTTTATTAAGAATTGTTAAGAAAAATGGTTAATTTTCAAAAATTTCTCCGGCAGGACCGCCGACATCCCTTAATACAGTGAAAGTTTCATAAAAAAATAAATACTGCCTTAAATAATGTTCATTTTTCTTAAAATCGTTTGAAAACTGTTAGAAAAGATTGTAAAATTCCATTATTTATTTTTTATTGATGAAAAACTTGCCTTTTAAAATATCACTTTATTTGAGCCTTGGGAGTTGTCAGCCCTGATCTAATTGAAATAATCAAATAATTCGTTTTTATATTGATCTATTTGGCTGTTTTTCTTCTTAAAAAATATTTGCACAAATATAATTTGAAAAAAAAACCTTAGAGAAAGTGAGAAAAAATTTCGGTCATTTTCGGTCATTTTTGGTCAGCTGACCGGATGACCTGACCTGACTGACCTGACCGGAGGGTCGGTCATTGGTCAGGTCAGTCATTTTCGGATGACCGGAATTTTCGGTCAGGTCAGGTCAGGTCATCGGGCCAAAAACCCCGGTCAGTCCAACTGTCGCATTTAGGCAAAATGCGCTTCAGCCCTAGACCGGACTGAAATTGATCATTCTTTGATCACACTTTGCAATTGCATAAATGTGTGTTTTTTGCCCCAATTCGCCCAATTTCCACCATCCCCACATTCCATCTTGTTTGTGATTTCTCCCAATTCTTTGCTCCCTTTCGC
>LDKF01005706.1:1264-11522 GCA_001026735.1 Rotylenchulus reniformis | reverse complement strand
TCTAATCCCTTTTCGCGCTTTAAAATAATGTGCATCTAAGGACAAAAAAGTTTACGGGTAGAGTAAAGGAGGAAGGACACTACGATCATGTCCTATTGCGCCAAGTGCCGAGCTCTCCCTCCATCTATTCCAATTCCCCGGGCATTAATCCTTTTGGTAAGACCTCGATAAATTCTTCCGGTAAAAGCACAAGTTTGCATGCCATTTGTTGTTAGCTTTTTGGTATTAAATAAATGTTTTGGTTGTAATGATTGCGTAAACAACAAGGGAGTGTGGTAAAGCTGCAAAAAATTGGTCAGTCACCGCTACCTCTTTGTACTAGGAATTTCCGGACTGCTCGCTCTGGAACACTTTCGCACAAGTCGGCGTAGTCAGGAAGTCGTCTCTTGATGAGATGATCAGTAGAAGCGAATTGAGATTGATTAAACAAAACTCCACGAGTAAAAGTAGCTCGTCATCATCAACATTTTTAATAGTAGATTTTGCTCTTACGAGATGATTTTGTATGGGCTAAGGAATGAAGAAAATGAGTGCTAGCTTGAATTAGTTGGCTAATTTGATGTTTTAGGGGAGACCATTTCTTGGAATGGAAAAAGAGCTTTCAGCTTGTCCTTGTCTTCCTTAAAAATGACCTGCGGAGATATAGGAATGATTCCGAGGTTGCATGGATACCAATCATGAGGTAACCCTACGGTTTTGCAGTAACCAAGCGATATGACCGAGAAAGTAGCTTAACCGTCGCGGGAAAAGGTTAAGAACCAATGAACGAATTGACAGCTCCAAATTTGAACTTCATAGATATTAGGTACTTTGTCTCAACATATGCAATTTTCAGTTAAATAGAACTTGAGTCACAAAGATGATGAAAATTTTTTTTGGTGATGTGAGTTATTTAGTTAGTATTCCGAGAGTAGCTGCTCTGAGATAATCATCTGGTATAAGGCTTGTGCATCCTTTTGATCAGCTTTGGGGATGTCACGCCCGAATACACACTGCCTCCCGAGCGTTGGAGGATGGAGACTTTCGATCATTTCACCGAAGCAATAGAGGATCGATGCTGGTAGAGGATGAATTAAGCTGGTAGATTCAGCTATATGAGGAGGAATGTGCACTTACCGCTAGAGCTTGGTTTCGCAATAATCATTCCAAAGGGAAGTTTGAATTTCAGGGCCTTATCCGAGAAAGATTGAGTAGAAAGTATGAATACAATATGAATATGAATAATAATGTTCCTTTAGGGGGAATGAAACGAGTGGAGTCGTTAAAGTGTTAACTAAAATGAATATGAACAGAGTATTGATTGTTCAAAGTCCGCCGATTGTACAATCTCAGTCGACTGTTTCTTAATCTGCTGTTCTTGAAGAGACTGGTGAAGGTTTCATTGCTTGAGCTAATGAGGCAAATTCAAGACAGGTAGTCATGGTATTCAAGTTTTCCATGAAATCCTGAATATCCTTCAATTCCTTCTTTCCTACCGTTTGAGCTGCTGGTGCTGTCTGGGTACAATCCAGTCCGATGGTTGCTAAAGTAATGTTATTCAAGAACACCGGTCAATTGTTTGGGTTCCTTTTGAGGTGATGGATGGTGGACATTTCGTTCGCTGGTTCAATTATGATGAATATGACAATGGTACTTCGGCTTTCCTATATCCGTCCTTTAAAACATTTTAGGCACATGAGTAATTACTTTGAATTGTAGGTGGAGATGGTGTCGATGGAACTGAGATATTTTTGAACACGATGTTGCATTTTGTTTCGGAGCACAAGGTCGCATGAACATCTGTGTGGGACGTTGCAGATACGGACCTTATTGCTAATTTTGCTGAAATGTCCGAGCAGGTCACAAAATTAGTTTAATGATAAAAAGCGGTGCTGTTTTTCAATCAAGTACTCAAAATGAAACTCCTATGGTGATCATCAAATCTACCTCCATCTCTATAATTTTACACCAAAACATCGGTCATGTCCAGGAGATGAATTACCGGCCCAGCGATGCAATCACTAATGACCATGATCCATTAGTTGTGAGATTGAAGAGTAAGTATGGATATCCGAGATCAATATGAATAGGCTGTTCCCTCTTTCGGCCATACCCCGATTTTTGCAATTTTTAAATTTTTTAATGAAATTTATTTTCTAGCGAGTCCCTCAATTTGAGATTCCTCTCCGTACCAAGTTATACGTCTCCCTTTGGATCTATTGACTATCGCCTCTGAAGAAATTAATTTTGAAATAGCGAGACGAACTCTGATCAATCTGATCATTACTCATAATAGATGTGATAGTCCTTAATAATATTATTAGAAGTGATAGTCCTTAATATTAAGTACTGATCGATGGGATTATTAGGCCTTCTATTACATAAGTTAAGCTCCGTATTTTCCTCATTTTAAAATTGTACAAACCCGTAGTCTGTAAGGCTCTCTCAAATTCAAATTCTTATATATTCTTGATCTACCATTCTACTACTTATCAATAATTTTTTACTTGTTGATAAAAATTAATGCAAAAAAATGCTTTGGAAGATAATCTAGGTATTCAAATTAAGGATTGAAGGATAACCTGGTGGTTCAACTTAAGGTTTGGAAGATAACTTGGTGGTTCAAATTAAGTATAGGAAGATACAATTATGTATTAAAATAAAGTTTGGAAGATAACTTTTATTTTCTTAAAAAATCAATTCTTGGTTATATTTGATAAAAATGGTCATTTATTAACATACACATGCATAGTGTTTGAAATTCATATATGCATGTAATTATTGTAACTATAGCTATAAAAGATACATAATTAAGATAGGAAGTTACAATTAATTGATAAATTAAGGGATTATAACTTAACATAAGTGCCCATTTTAGAGTTAGAAGATATATGTCGGTAGAAAATGAGCATAAATGAGGATTGGAAGATAACCTAATGGTTTAATTAAGAGATGAAAGAGGTAATCAGATGAAAATTAAGGATTTTTAGTAAAAATGGTCATTTGCTAACGTGTACATGCGCACACGGCATACACACGTGTGACGCGCGCACGCGTGAAAGATGTAGATACATCTTGTGTATTATTGAAAGTTGTGTATAAAAATGCATAATTGTTTTGGTGTGTATAAGTGTGTCCAAATGGACTGGAAGATAAAAGAGATGAAAGATGTCATTTTTAGGTAATGAACATAAATAAGCATTGGAAGATAATCTAATTGTTCAAATTAAGAGTGAAAAATATCTTATTTCAATTATCTTATTTTACGCATATGCATGCATATGCATATGGCATGCATGCATGTGACGCGCCCAAGTGTGTAACACGAGACGCATGTAAATTGGAAGTTGCAATTAAGCTTTGGAAGATACAATCGTGTGTCAAATTAAGGATTGGAAGATGTAACTTTTAGGTAGAAATGAGCATAATTAAGAGAAGGAAGATACAATTCGGTATCAAATTAAGAATTGGAAGTTGCAATTAAACTTTGGAAAATACAATCGTGTGTCAAATTAAGGATAGGAAGATGTAACTTTTAGGTAGAAAATGAGCATAATTAAGAGATGGAAGATACAATTGGGTGTCAAATTAAGCCTTTTGGCATTAAAATGGTGTTACATGTGTGTGTTTTACATGTGTGTGTAGAGGCTCGTGCGCGTGACGAGGACATGCGCGCGTGACGAGCACACGCGCGTGTTCCTACCCACAAATTATTCCCTTTGTGTTCTTCCAGCCAAAGCTCAATCATTAATCACCTTTATGCATTTGTAAATATTGAATGCATATAAATGTTAATACATATAGTTACAAATTACGAGAAGCATATCAGTTTTAGGTAGAAATGTACATATTAAGAGATGGAAGATTAAGTTTTAGGTAGAAATGTACCTATTAAGAGATGGATGGTTAAAAATAAGGATTATATGATATCAGTTTTAGGTAGAAGAAGAACTGCATATGGATAGAACTGCGGGTGGAGGATACAATTTATTACTAAATTAAGCAAATTTAGTAATTAATTGCGAAAAANAAAAAGTAGGTTATTCATATGCATGCGCGTAGAGTGTAAGTGCACCGACAAGGGCCCGCGTGTAACGGTCATTTTTTACCAGTTCAGGCTAAGCTCTTTCCGTGCTGCTTGCTATCGCTTTCCCTCATCATCTAAAATATTTTTTACCACTATGACTAAAATATATGGAAACCTGAATTGTTGTCACTCCGGCTAGGTCTCTGCTCTCCTCTAATTTTCAAGAACATAGTGCGATCGAACAGTTCGATAGATTGCTCTGCGGCTCTATCAGTTCACGTAGCTCAAATGGAAAGAAGTGATCCTCCCCTCCCCAGGCTGAAATCGTTCAATAATATGAATGAATCCATTATTTATCAGTTAATTCTTTGGATTTATTCTATTTTTTATACCAATATGAATACCAGGTTTGTAAAAATTCACTTCATTTCCGTTTAACCTCTATCTCTTATCTTTTTAATCGACGAAAATCTTCCTTTAAATCATATATTCTGTTTCAAATATCATTCAATAACCCATTATTGAATCTAATCTCCGTTCCACATATAAGAATATCGATAACACAACTTTTTGTAAGTGAGATATAAAAGACTCCATTGGTTCTCCATAGTTTGTATCTCTGTTAGCTATCCCGATGGATCAAATCTTAAGATCAATAAACATCCCTAATAAATATATAATTTTAAATAGTCAAGTTAAAATCATAGATAATAATTGTCGATGTAAGCAAAATTGTGTAAGAGAAGCAAGCTGGCTAGCTTTCTAATTGAGTAGTATAATCTAATTGAGTAGTGTAACCATATCGTCTCCAAACATAATAGAAAAAACATGCATATCCAAATTTACTATCCCCTTGTTTTTTTGCCTCCATTATTTTTACATTCTAGCTACAATCGAGCTATTTAAATGTTCGATGTAATCCGATTATCCTGTAGATTCATATGAGCTTTTTTGCTGGATTTTGCTTTGTAAAAGTTGATGAAAGTAAAAATTATATTTTATAAAACACGAATTTGTTTTTTCTGAAAAATTGCATCTGAAATAATAAATTTAAAAAAAAAGGTCGAATAGATAATCCATTCCCTCCCCCATTTTGTTTCTTTTGAAGTGGCCACTCATTCTAAAAATTATGCATATTTTGTACCTTAATATTAATCCTTAATTTTGTCTCTTAACTAGCCGAAAGAATGTCCTTGCTACTTAATCCTTGAAAAATTTGTATATTATTCTTGTTGTTAAAAGGTCATGGAAATACTCTTCGAAAGAATGAATATTTACGGCTAATCGCACTTAAAATTGGTATTTTTATTCTTGCCGACGAAGGCTCGTGGAATCTTAAACTGGACCGGCTGAAAATTTTACGGCTAAGTAATCCTCTTTAATCTCATTCGCTCGTCCTTTGTTTGTAAGAATGATAATAAATATTGATTACTCCGCCGCTGTTCTAGTCGGGAAGCAGAAAAATTATTTATTAAAATTACAAAAGATCATGGTTTAAAATGCGAATAATAGAAAGCAATTTTCAGAGTTCCCTTTTCTATAAGGTGTTATGCGCATCTAAATTCCCACCCGCCTACAAAGATAAGTTTTCTTCCATTTCTTACTACTTGGAGCATGTATCAGCATTTATTCAACTATTATTGATTATTTCAGTTGGAAAGAAAGATAAGAAATGGATATTTCCTCGAAAATTCATTTCTTCAACCCTAACGGTTGGTTTTCAACCCTAACGGATGGTTTTACAATTGGGAAAGAAGAGATAGGAGAGCGAAAATATAGAAAGCGGGAAAAGAGGATTCAGTGCGAGGATTGTGCGTTTATAGAGCAAAAAAAAAAGAAATCGCAAAAAAATGTAATTAAAAATGAAAAGAAATTCGGTATAAAAATAAATGAGAGATTACAGATATAGAATAATGAGAGCAAGAAAAAAGAATTATGAGTTTATTTAGTGAGAAGGAAAATAAGAGATAAATGCAAGAGGATAATATATATGTGAGAGAAAGGAGATAACATACATAAATTGATTATATGAAAAAGAATGATATAGAAAGTGTTTATTGGGAATGAAGATGTAGATTCGAATGTTCGAATGTTTAGAGATTAAAGGATGGATAGGCAATAATAGCAAGAATGGTGGGAAAAGAGTATGGTTAAGAAAGAAAAAAGTATGAAGTCTATACTAATAAGAGAGAAACGAGAGAAAAATAAATATTGTAGATTTAAAGAAAAAAANAAAATATGAGAAAGAAATTAGTTTATGAGAGCGAGAAAGTTTGAGGAGAGATAGAAAGATGAAGTTTAAAAGCGTAAAGAACCAATGTCTGCTGCCTGAGAAACGATGAGCTAGAGGAATGAAAAATAGCAATGTAGCGAGAGATACGGGGAAATTTTGAAACAAAAAGGATGAAGGAATGTAAGAGGAATAGATGAGATTAAAAAGGTATAAGAAGAGAGAAAGCATAGAGTAGCAAAGATGAGAAGGTAAAGAAAGCATAGAGAGAAGTATAAATGAGATGAAAGAAACTGTATGAGAAATGTTTACAATAGAGTTGAAAAAGTGCTGTTATGTATATGAACTCACAAATACATATATTTTCTAGTGTATTTTTTTGATATTTTTTTCGCGTGCCTTTAGTACGTTACTACTTTAAGAGAACTTTTTGTATTTAACCGTGGTATGTTTTTTCTCTAAAATTTAAAATTTTAGTCTATAGTTAAAGAGATCCTGTACATATTTATCGATAATGTAAGAGGATAGATGAGAGTTTAAAAAGGTTAAGAAGACAGAAAGAAAATAGAGTAGCAAAGATGAGAAGGTAAAGAAAGCATAGAGAAGTAAAGATGAGATGATAGAACTATACGAGAAATAATAGCTTACTATGGAATTCAAAAAGTGTTGTGGTAGGTATACGAACTTCATAAATAGGTTATACTTTCTATTGGTTTTTGATACGTTTCACGTACCTTTAGTATGTTACTACTTTATACGGGTAATATTCGAGTACGGTACGTAATTATGGTATGTGTTTTATCAAAAATTTTAAATCTTAATCTATAGATACAGAGATCCTGTATACATTCATCGACAACTTAATACAAATTTTAGAAACAGAAAAGAATAAAGGAATTGAAGAGGATAGGTGAGAGGTTAAATAGTATAAGAAGAGAGAAAGAAAATACAATAGCAAGATAAAGAGGTAAAGAAAGCATAGAGGAAGTATAGATGAGATGATAGAAACTGTATGAGAAAAAAAGTTTATACTTTCTAGTTATTTGATACTTCACTTATTTTAGTACGTTACTAGTTTCTACGGAGAATTCTTGTATTTGTACGTAACCATGTACATGATAGATGAGATGATATAAACTGTATGAGAAATAATAGTTTATGTGTTCAGAGTTCAAACAAGTACAGGGTAGGTACAGAACTCCATGAATACATTTTATTTTCTATTACTTGTTAATAGTTTTCATGTACTTTAGTACATTACTATTTTATAGGGTAATCTTCGAGTTAGGTACATAATTCTGTTAGGTACATAATTCTGTATGTCTTTTCTCAAAAATTTTTAATTTTAATTTATATGTACAGAGATGCTGTACATATTCATCGAAAACTTGTTGTATTGCCTTCCTGCCCTTCGCCAGGTGTTTCCGGAAAACTTTGTTTTATTTTGTAATATTCACTTTTTCTCTGTCGGTTTATTCACATGTCATTCACATCAATTTTTCAATTCTATTCTCTTCTGAAGCAGCTATATCTGATCTCTTCTTGGATATGTATTCTAGCTCTTCCTCCGAAAGTACCGCGCATCATGCCTATCGCAGATCAGGAAAGTATCCACGCATCAGGTCTTTCCTCCCAAAGGATCTGCTTTTTTGTTGAGTGCTTTTTATCTATGTTTGTGTTGAAAAGAAAAATTATGACTATTATTATTTAAGCGGTATTATATTTAATATTATATAATTTAATATGATTTTTAACTTTTTTATGAAAAAATTATGATTAGGGAAGATGATCTTATGGTACGGATAAACGATGGGGAGAATCAGGTAGCCATAAGGATCAGTGCTTCCAGGAAAGTGAATCCGGAATGTGTCATACTGTTTTGAGGCGGACATAATGCAAAGGAAAGTCTGGCTTGCCAAAACAAACATAAATCCAAAGTCAGTTCCCCGCTCATATATAGATTTTCAGATTTTATTTAATAATAATTATTATCTAATTTATATTAGGTAATCATTTTATAATTTTGGATGTAATTTTTATATTATTTTGCTAAAAAAGAAATTTATGTATTGTTTTAAAGTATTATTATTTTATAGTTATATTATTATTTCCAATAGTTATTTATAAGGTTTAAAATATTTTGTCCATCACACAAAACATAATAAGTAATTTAGCCTATTATTAATAACTATTAATTAAATAAGGCATTAAATGAAACTAAAAATATTGGGTTTCTAATAACCAAAATGGGCAATGGAATATACTTTGCCATTACTTTGCATGAAATAATCTATCCCTCCTCCCCTCCCTTCTTTCATAAAGACGCTATCAAAGATAGATAGAGGGAATTTGCTTCCCCTCACAGAACATCGCTGTGACTGGGCACAGCGAAAAAAAAGATGGGATGGAGGGAGGGATGAACGGATGATGGCATGGGAAAGNTAATAAGTAATTTAGCCTATTATTAATAACTATTAATTAAATAAGGCATTAAATGAAACTAAAAATATTGGGTTTCTAATAACCAAAATGGGCAATGGAATATACTTTGCCATTACTTTGCATGAAATAATCTATCCCTCCTCCCCTCCCTTCTTTCATAAAGACGCTATCAAAGATAGATAGAGGGAATTTGCTTCCCCTCACAGAACATCGCTGTGACTGGGCACAGCGAAAAAAAAGATGGGATGGAGGGAGGGATGAACGGATGATGGCATGGGAAAGTTTTTCAAAAGAGCGCGAACTTTGAATAACAAAAAGCGATTTTAATAACGATATAAGGGGTAATACTAGCAAGTATTTGGTGGATGCGCAATTTTTGGGTGGTAAAATGAGAGATAAATAAGGTGAACTTACCACGATATACGGTGCTTGATCAGTAACTGTTATTTACTTATGTGGTAGGCGGCACCTATAAAAAGATTCAAGCATTGTTTAATCTACTCAAGTGGCACTTAAGCGGATTAAACCTGATCGAGAAAAGGGGATGCATCCATAAAATGATTAGGCCCGTGAACCGTCCCACAAGTTTGGTTAGTGAGGCAGGACGGTAATGATCGAAGGGATTAAGGCCACTCAAGTGGTAGTTAAGCGGAGGGAAGGTCCATACTGACAGCCTGGATCTAGGTTGGCTAATGCAGAAACGGCATCCTAAAAAAGGATTAATGCCGATCGGGAACGGGTAAGGGGCAGTCTCTAAGGGCTTAGGCGCGGTAGAGAACGGGGATGGGGCGGTACCCTCAAATGGATTAGTCCCGATCGAGAATGGGGGTGTGGCGGCACCCTCTAAAGTCAGTGCCGATCGAAACGTATTGGGTGGTGCGGCAGGGCGGCATCCTCAAAGGGATTAGGCCGATCGGGTCTGGGGGGTAGCTCGGACAAACTCCGTGTATTCACTACTAGCCACCGAATATTTTTTGTTCCAAAAAATTTTATTTAGGAAAGCCCATAGGAAAAAAGCCAAAAAAAATTTTGCGCTTTTTAATTTTAGGATGGGGTTTTTCAGCAAAAAGGAATGTTCTTCAAAAATGAGACCCAAAAATGAATTTCTTTTTTGTGCTTTTTTAAATTTAGTGGGAAAAATTCTGGATGATTAATGAGGGTGAGGGGGGGGATGAGAAGGATGACCATTGGAAGGATTGGCGATATAAAGGGCCGGTTTTCGTATTTATCATGAAACTTTTTGTCCGATTATTGAAGCGATTGTTCTAAAATTTCTATGTTCAATGTAGTATTTCCTTATTCTCTTGCTCTGTACTCTTAAGTCATAGACAGAGAAAATAATTACGGCGTAACGGCGAAATACAATTACGGCGAAACACAGCATTTGAAATTCCTGCAGAGAATGTGAAAAATGTTATTCTCTTTCTCTGCTTCTACTCTAATTGTGCATAATCTGAGTTATTTCGCTTCGATAAAATGACAAAAATCTTTAATGCTAGAAACGAAAAATTTATCCTTTATGTGTGCGCCAATAGATGCTCATCAAGGCAGAGAAGCAGAGTTGAGATCGATTCTGGGGG
>LDKF01005702.1:0-11588 GCA_001026735.1 Rotylenchulus reniformis | reverse complement strand
AAATATAGAATGGGTGGTAGAAGAAGGATGAGGGGCAGGAAAAGTGTCCCTTTTTATGTGGTGTGGTGTGAAGGGGCGAAAAAGATGAATCATGGGATCAAAGAGCACAGCAAAAAATAAAGGAAATGACGGAAGGAAAGGAAAAGATTGAAAAAGATCGGGTTTCCCCGACACTCCCCTGAGGGAAAAAGTGGTAAGATTAGATAGGACAAGTGGTAAGATTGATAGGACACATCTTCAAAAAAGGTGCTATAAGAGCTATAGTAAAATCAAAATCAAAAACATAATAGCATAGATAAGTATATTTAAAACAAAAATATTAAATTCAAAGGATCAATTTCGCCTCGCCTTCCTTATCCTCTTCCTTCATTCTTTCGGAGCACCATTTCCTTGACCATTACCCTGGCCCCCCATTCCTTGGGGGTTCATAGCTTTCACTGAGGCCAGCAAGTTAGAAGCAGCTCCCAACATTTCCATCATCATTTGCTGCGGGTTTTGCTGTGGTCCCTGGGGGGTCTCGTATGATCCTCCACTATAACTTGGTCCTTCATCATAATCGCTTCGATAATATCCGCGGTGACCACGTCCGCCACGGAATCCGCGGTATCCCCCTCTTTTACCACGATAATCGAAAAATCTTTCCGCGGGGTGCTCTTTTTTTGGAATTTTAAAGTTTCTAAAGTAAGTGGAGCGCGGTGTTTCATCTCCTTCCACCTCTCCCGCTTCTTCTTTCTTCTCCATTATATCTTTTCGCTTCCTTTCGCCAATCTGCTCTCGGTTCATCTTCTCTAAAGCGGGTTGTGGATCTAAGGTTTCGAGTCCCGAAACATCATAAAAACAATTTTGTTTGGTGGGATCCATTAATTTTGGCTCTTTTTGAGCCTGATCTAATGCTTTTTGGACCGTTCGAACCGCCACTTGGCGTTCCTTTTGCTTGAGTTTTTGTATGTTAGCCTCATTTTTTGGGTCCTTCTCATTTTTTGAATCTTCATCCTCACCTTTTTCGTCGGGTGGCAGTGACGAAACTTCTTTCACTTCTTCTTTCTTTCTTTGCTTCGTCAGTATGGCGACTAGCTCTTTGCATTCGCGTCGCTTTTTTACCAACTTTGAGTTCAGCTTTCCATTCATCTCCTCCAAAAGCTTAATGCGAAGCTGCAATTCAGCCACATCCGGATTTTCTGGAGGACGATCGCCGGCCATTGCCTTCGGCTTCTCCTGCTTGATTGTTTCTTCAGATTCCTGTAAATTTTCATGCTTGCTTTCTGGGTGATATTTCTTGTTGTCCCTTCGATGTCCCTTTGCACCGCATAAGGAACAAATGTTCCTTTTCCCTTTCTTCTCCCCTTCTAAAACTTCGTCCAACATTTTCTCTGGAAGACCAGCAAGAGTTTGGGTGGAAAGTTCTTCCTTTGTATATTTTTCCAAATTTGGTTCCGGACCGATTTTTTCGGTTTCTTCCTTTTCGCCTTTCCCAGATTTAGAGTCACTAGGGTTTGAGCTATCATCCGAATTGTACTCGCTCTCACTCGATTCCCCTGATACCTGGCTCTCATCGCTTGAGGTTATTTCGCCCTCCTCTGATTCGGGACTGGGGTTGTTCATATTGATATTCCCTTTTCCGGGCATCTTTTTAGAAGCCAAACAAATTTTAAAGTCTGAAGGGAAATTGAAATTTATGAATGCAAAGAAAACGGAATTCTCATCCGAATGATGTTCCCCCAAGAAAAAATGCATATATATTGGCTCTTCCTCCAAAAAATATTTTTGGATAACCGAATGATTAACGTTCTTGTGTGAGGTGGCCCCGGTATTAATCATGCCATCCTTTCCTGCAACACCATTGACCGTACATAATAAATACAGTACGGAGACCAACCAAATTGCCTTATTTTGAAGGGTAGAACGACTTGTACTGGGTTTGGAATTTTTCGGCATATTTTTAGAATTTCGACCTTTGTTCGGCCTTTCTTTTATTCGCATTTTCTCGAATTTTTTCCCATATTTATCAAATTTATCATCATCTGAATCTGGATCTTTATCCCTTTTCTTCTTTTTGTCTCTGCGACAAGGTTGGGCGCGAAATCTGTCTTTATTTAACCATTTTAAGTGTTCCTTAAATGTATCATGAGCCACTACCAAGCTTTTCCAATTAGAAAATTCCATCTCTACTAATTCCATGGGGTACTTTGAATAATATTCTGGTCCCAGCAGACACCTTAATCCGGGTCGTTTTAGGGGCATTTCTTCCATCTCTTCAAACATTTTTTCTACGGTCTTTCCTCTAATGGTTTCACCCCAACAAGGTAATCCCGAGAACCTTACTTCGGGCTGTATAGAAGAATATCCCCAGAAGTATTTAATCATTAATCTTGGTTCGCTAATTGCCATCACTGTATTCAGGGCATTTTCCAAATTATTCCGAAATCGTACATTCCCCATTAATATTTCCAAAGTTGGTTCATCCCATTTCGGAGAAATTAGATAATATTCTAAAAACTCGGTAAGTGAGATAGCCATTATTTCATTTGTACTCACTACTTCCTTTAATGGTTCAATGGTTTTTTTATTACCCGATTCAAAATCCTCATATTCATATTTCACTGGTGGAGTTAAAGGCGGATCACTATCGTCTGTGAAAAATTCTTCATCCTTAATTTGCCTTAGAACTTCGTCAGCATTCTCCCATGCGAATTCCCGAGTATTAAGAAATGAACTCCGATCAGGAAAAATTATTTCCAAAAATTCCAAAGGGTATAATTGTCCCTCGTGTTTCACACATGGTAAATGAGGGAATATCATCCAATAATTAAAAGTTTTCCAAATTTTTTCCGGAAGAGCTAACGAATTATCTCCTTTATCTTTCAATAAATATGCAGCAGTTTTCGTGATTTGAAAATCTTTTATTATCAACTTCTCTTCTAAAGGTGCTATTGTGATCAATTTAGCCTTATTTAGAGAAAGTGCTAGCAATAATTTTTCTTTAAATATTTCGCCGGTTTTCTCTTGCATGAACAGCATTTCCAAATTTAACTCATTTAAACCAATTTCATTTGCAAAATGTTTAACAAATGTTAATAATGGAGTGAAAATTTCACCCAATTTATTTGCCTTTTCCCTTTGCTTGGCTTCGGACAAAAATTCTTCATTTTTCCTTATTTTCTCCTCATTTTGGACACTTTTGTCTTCGCTCTCCTGGCCTTTCTCATTTACAATCAGATCCTTTTTGCCTCCGCTCTCCTGGCTTTTCTCATTTACATTCACTTTCAGTTTATGTAAATTGGGGAGCGATTTTGACATTTGTTTCCGCTCCATCCCAACAAAATGAGAAAATGAAATGGAAAGGTGGTTCCCTTCCAGGTTTATAAGGTTTTTTGGATGGCTATGGTGAATCATAATGTCATCTGAGCGACCTTCGAACAAGGCTCCGACAGGGATGAGTAAGAGGAAAATCGTTATGATTCCCCTAGCGAGCATTTTGTACCCTCGGAATGCGGGGTTAAATTGTACTAAAAGATATAGTATGACTATTCCACAAACAACAATCCCAAGAATTATTGGCAAGTGAGACCAATTAAACAGGAATCCTACTATATCCATCCAATCCATATTTAAATCAACCTCCCACCATTTTTTGGTGTCTGTTAAATTTGCTTGTGTCGATTCCGATAAAGCATAGTTCGATTGAAAATTAATCGGAACATATCTTAAATGACCTTTTAAAGTGAAATTACTCGTTCCACCAGGGCATTTTACGGTACAAAAGGTCATAATTTCGGCCCGATCAAAAGATAAAAAGACTTTTTGGGGCAACTCTTTTTCATTGCACGGCGTAGCGAATACCGTACCATCTTCGCATTGTATTTCTGCAAGTACCTCTCCTTGATCGGTTTTGCAAATAAATTCAAGTTCCGCCGATTTTTGGCACCGATAACAACCAGAAAAGTTATTCACTTTTAAATCACAATTTGTCATTTCTGTTAAAGTTGCTAATTTTAAATCCGTCATCTTTATATGCAATTTTATAGGGGCATAATTGCTTTCAGAATATATCTTTTTGCCCTCATTTTTTAAGCTAATTTTTGCGTTTTGCAGTGGTAATTGTGCTTGAGGATTTTCTATTATTTTTTCTAGATTTAATTCCCTGCATTGACAGACCACAATGCCTTCTTTGTGTTGTGGTATACAACTAATGCAAGACCGTAGGTCCAAAGTACAATTTAATATTTTCGCCGATTCTTCATCTTTACAAAATAAATCATTTTTTATTTCTTCCGATTCAAAAATTGCAATTATATTACCATCTGTTATAAATTTTTCGGCTAATATCGGCGCCGGAGGTTGGGAAACGCTAGTGGGCGTATAACTTATATTCATCCAATTATATGTCATACCTGGATAAAGTTCTACTATGGTTTCATTCCGAGTGCCATCACTCTGTTCCAGAATAATTTCTGTCATTATTCGATATTCCCACACTGGACAACTAAAAATCTCATAAACTGAAGGGCTATTAACCTTTATAATATTTCTATAAAAAAGGCATGCCGTTCCGAGTAAGCCGCATCCTCGGACTAACCAAAATCCATCAGACTCAATACAGTAATTATTGCCAGGTATGTTTTCCCATTCCTTTAATTCCTCAACCGCTTTATGCGGAAAAATTTGAAAGCAATTTTCATCTTGACACGATCCCATACCCGGACAGCGTTTTATGGTTTTAGTTTCAATTTTATAAGATCTTAACCATCCTTCTGTTTTAGGAAGACAATTCATAGTTAATGCTTGAATAATGATAT
Source organism: Rotylenchulus reniformis (assembly GCA_001026735.1). Classification (NCBI taxonomy): domain Eukaryota; kingdom Metazoa; phylum Nematoda; class Chromadorea; order Rhabditida; family Hoplolaimidae; genus Rotylenchulus; species Rotylenchulus reniformis. The sequence goes on along the minus strand of LDKF01005702.1, from coordinate 6,792 downwards.
TAATGGACCCCATCATTTGTCCATTCTTATCCTTAATTAACATAGTACTTGTCTGACCAATTGGTAAAAGGGTAATACTTGTAGCCGTATTAATAATACAATGAGTATTACCATTCTCTTTATAACAATTTTCACTCATTGCGGATAGCGCGATCAATTCGTTTACCGCATATACAGTTGGTATCATTAAAAAGATCCACGAGATCAATAATATATTTACACCGGTAATTAACGACCTTACTCGGCTATTACGTGAGCGTCGCCTATTTCGCCTATAACCTGTAAGGCATTCAATTTCTTCCTCCCTTTCCTGTGGTTTTTTAATATGTTGAAACGGACAGATAATATTTCTCAAAAATTTCAAGTTTCCTGCGATTTCTCTCAGACATTTTAATAATACGCAGGTTATAAACAATAGCCCTATAACTATTCCGCTAAATATAACCATGCTTAGCCATGGTTGGCAATCTGGATTTGCTAAATTCTCCAAACAGAGATTACATGTAATCAATTCACATTCATCAATTTTTGGACATTGGATAAATGAAGTACTTAAAATTCTACCATTTTTCCAAAATTTAGTCTCACAACTATGATCGATAACCAATATATCTTTAGGTATATGATATTCAAAAATATCGGTACTGTCATGTATGAAACATGGCATTCTGGTGCAGCATATTTCAATTCGATTAATCTCATTTGGCATTTCCACTTCTAACCCATTTTTGGTACATTCTATTTTGCATCCGGGACATCCTTTTTTCATTTTTCGTCCCGCAACTCCCATAGAGACATTTAAGAAAATTATCATTAAAATGGTGAATAATCCTAATTGTTTTGCCATTCTTCTAGTTACCATTTGACGCGGAGTATTCATTTGATTCCCAATTTGTTCCTTTTGCTCTCCTTCTATTGCCACCGGATTATTCGGTCTATTCGGAATTTCTTCTCGGTGTTCCTTACCTTCGTTTTCATTTTCATTAATTTCTTTGTGAATATGCAATTCTAACGGATAGACCTTATTAATAGGTCGCGTCCAAATTCTGCCGTTTGGCATTTGTAATTTTACAGCTCGAATCGCATTCTTGGAGCCTGAATGTCCAATTACTCTCCCCATTTTCCATAAATTCCGAGGTTGATAATCCTCATCAATTATAACTACATCATCGATTAGCGGTGCTATTTTATTTTGTAATCTAGGTCCTTTATGGAACCATGCACATCGGTCCCTTAACATTATAAGATATTCGGTTTTCCATCTTTGCCGAAAATGATCTCTTAAGTTTAAATTAGCTTTCCATCTTTTAGTCACTTTCTCCACTGGAGTCTCCTTTGTATTATATGTTTCCTCGTCATAATTTCCTTCCAAATTTAATTCGACCTTTCCTTTCGGAATCAAGAAATCTACAGGTCGCAAAGGAACAATACTTCCTGATTCGTTTTGAATCGCTGTTAGGGGCCGCATATTTAGAACAGCTTCAACTTCCGCTGTAAATGTCATTAATTCATCAAAACTTAAAATTAGTCGGCCTAATGTTCGCTGGAAATGTCTTTTGGCCATTTGTACCAGCCTTTCTACTATGCCATTTTCCCAAGCGGCTAATTGCCGCGAGAATTTCCAAGTGATAAAATCCCCAGATTCTGCCAAGGCATTTTCACATACTTTAGCCATCATCACAAACTGTGTACCGTTGTCGCTATATATTTTGTTTGGTTTTCCTCTTCTCGCTATAAATCGTCTTAATACCATTAAAAGTGAATCTACTGTCATATCTTTAGTTGGTTCCATATAAGTAGCTCGGGTTGTTAAACAAGTTATTAATACTACCCAAGCTTTTTTCTTTTCCGTAATATCTCTATAAAAAGTAGGGCCGAAATAATCTATCGCAACAAATTCAAAAGCTTGGCTGATTTTAACCCTCTCCTCAGGTAGGGGAGGCATAATCGGAAGTGCACACGGATACACATTCATTTTCCGACAATGGAAGCAATTTTTAAGAATGCTTCTTACTTGCCGTCCCAATTTTGGGGTATAATATTTTGTTAAATATTCAGTCATAACTCCATCCTTTTTAACATGTTTTAATTTTCTATGAAGATGTAAAATTAATAATTTCACTAGTGGACTGAAGCGAGAAACAATAATAGGGGTTTCGATTCCCTCTGGTCCATCACTATTTTGAATGCGAGTTTTCTTTCTTAAAAGACCATCTTTTTCAATAGTCATCCATTCTTTAAATTCCGGTGTTCTTCCTTTTTGGCTTATTTTTAAAATTAATTTTTCCGCTAAAGCATAATCTTGCGAATTCGGCGGATAATCCAACGAAATTTCCCTTATTTCTTTACATTTATCGAAATCTGGTCTTATCACTAATCCTTTTGCCAGTTTTATTTTCAGAAATCGTAAAATATATATCATAATTTTTATTAATCGTGTCCAAGCTGAATATTTATAAGATCCGTGTCCGATTCTTTCAAAATTAAAGATATGGTGTAATGGATCCGGAATTATTTCTTTAATTGCTAAGGCTATATTATGTTCTTCATTAATATTTTCTGGCTCATCAATCATATCTATATTTATAATTAGTTCTTGCGGCCAATTTTCTCTGTCCAATTTCAACCAACTTGGACCTTCCCACCACAAAAAATTATTTTTTAAATCCAAAACCGTGGATCCCCTAGTTATAATATCCGCGGGGTTTTCCGGACTTTTAACGTAACGAAAAGTTACATCTGTTTTCTTCCTAATTTCAAATAAACGGTTTGCTATAAAACGCGGTTTAGTGTCATCCGAGTCGGATTTTATCCAATATAGTACAGTTTTTGAGTCAGCCCATATATGGCTCTCTTCTATATCTCTTTTTAGTTCTTCTTGCAGAAAATTCATTACCCGCACACCTAAGACCATGGCTAATAATTCTTTTCTTGGTATGGTAACTTCCTCTGCTTTGCCAATGATTCTATTTCTTGAAAAAATTAGATTGGTTTGTATGGATCCATTAAAATCGGTTCTTAAATACGCTGCTGCTGCGAAATTATTTTTAGCAGCATCGACAAAAATATGCAGCTGGAATTTGCTGTTTGGATTTTCAATTATTCGGCGCTTTATTTTAATAGTTTTTTCTGCCCAAATATGGGTTTGAATATGAAGCCATTCCTTCTTTTCTTCCCCCGAAATAGGGGAATCCCAGGTCCTGGGTTTTTTCCATAGTGATTGTATAAAAATTTTTGCTGGCACCATGCATGGGGAAATTAGTCCCAAGGGGTCGAATATAGATGACGAGGTTTTTAGGACTGAACGTCTGGTATAAATATTATCTAACTGTTTTGGTAGTTCGATTTCTAAATAATCATTTTCTAAATTCCAATATATGCCCAAAATTTTAGGGCGCGGTTTTGCAAGTCGGTCCTCTTCAGGAATTTGTGAAATCATTTTTGAGTTAGATACAAACTCGCGCAAGTTCATACAGGCTTCATTAAATAATCTCTTAGATCCATGATATTTTCTCAAAATTTCATCTTCGTTTTCACACCCAACAAATACATTATCCATATAAATGCCATCCAAAATTTCTTTTGCTAATGATGCAAGTTCATGATTTGATTCGATATATTTTTTGAGATGCTTCTGTATTGTAGCCCCTAATAAAAAGGGACTACAAACAACTCCAAAAGCTACCTTTCTAAATCGATATACAATCAAATTTTCTTTATTAATTGATTGACTTATATCTCTAAGCCAAAAAAATTTGGTTACATTTCTATCTGGTTCTTCTAATAAAAGAGTCAAGAAAGCCTTTTGAATATCACTTAAACAAGGATATTTTGGGAACCTGAATCGTAACAATAGACCGGCTAAATCCGGCAATATAACGGGGCCCCTGTATAGGCAGTCGTTAAGACTTTTACCCATCCTTACACGGGCAGAAGCATCATACACAATTCTTATCTTCGTGCTTCTCTCAAGATTTATCACTGGTTGGTGCGGAATATAATGTTCTAGTCCATCTATTTGTGGTGGTGCTTCTTCTATAATATTATTTTTTAACTGTTCCTTAATAATATCATCATATTTTCCTAAAAGGTTTTTATCTTCATGAATTCTAATTCTGGCTACGGTTGAGTGTAGCCTTTTTAAGGCCAGTCCATAATTGGTTGGTAGGTCGGGATATTCTTCTCGCCATAACCATTTCATACTATATTCTCCGGTGTCTAGTTGTCTTGAATTTTGTTCATAATATTCCAACGCCTTTTGATCATCATTTTCTGAGGGATCATCCCGGATCCCTATTGTTTCAAGATCCCACATCATTCTTACTGAATCAACATCTGGCATTTGCTCTATATTCGAATTATGAACTAATGCCATGTTCATCATGGTTTGCTTTGATCGGATTTCTGTTGAGAATGGCGTCTCTCCACAAATTATCGAACCAACAGTAGTTTGTATTAAATAAAATCCATCCGCTATTTTAGTTTGATTAATGAAATATTTCCAAAAATCTACAATTGAGATAATAATATCCGGCTCTTCATTAATTATTATTAAATTATCTATTATTCCCGGCACTGTTAGGCATTGATCCGGTATATCCTTTTTTACCATCTCAAATCCTTTGCACATAAATTCAGTTTCATTTAAAATGGCGTCCTCATACTGACCATTCTTCAATTTTAATTTTAATAGGTACTTTGGAGACCGGAATTTACATGGTTCTTTAGAACGAAATGAATTAACCGTAAGATAATCTTCACCTATCTTACGTAACTGTAACTCTTTTGCCAGTTTCCGAGAAATATAAGAAATCTGTGAGCCCGAATCGAAAAACACTACTGCCTCTTTTACTATATTAGGATTTGCGGGATTAATAACCGGGACCCTTTGTGTCATTAATAAAGTAGTCCTTGAGGCCGGCGCACTGGCAACCACAGTGCTCTTTTCTTCTATCGCCATATTATTAGTCGTTTCGTTTTTATTTTCTCTATTATTTCTGGTTTTATCGGATGTCACATTTTTGTTAAAATAATTTCTTTTTGAAGTTTTATTTGGCTCAGTTGTTATGGATTTGTAGGGAACTTCAAACTTCATACCTCCACTTCCAGTTTGTTGACTATTTGGCGGGTTTAAACTTTTACGTCCACAAATGATGTAATGGTGCCGGCCATTACACATAGCGCAATGCCTGCCCGACCAACAATTGGCTGCTATGTGACCTTTTCTCAGACATACATAGCATCGTTCTAATTCGCTTAATTTTCTTAATCGGGCTTCCCTTCCAGTTATTTTGCGGCATTCACTGGACATGTGATTGTCCAGACTGCAAAATAAACACGGGTATTTTGGTTTTTTATCCGAATACTTCCCTTTTAACCCGCTTTGTGCAATGGGAAAGGAATTTGTTTCTTTTTTCCCTATAGCAGCGAAATTTCGGATAGTCCTTTCTTCGTAATTTGGGCGGAAATTTCGATCCGTCCCTTCCTTTGTCCAGTTATTCTTTGATTGATCGTTTTTCCATTTATTTTTTGTAAAATCCCTATTACGGCCCTCAGAAGGGTCGTTTGATTTTATATGCATATTTTGCATGCACCTGTGCACTTGTTCTTTCACTTCAATTATTCTTATGAGGCATTCCCTATACTCGGTTGCTGACCATTCGCGTTTACTAATCATTTCTTCCTTTACAATTTCCGTCAAAATATTTTTCGGAAGTTTAGTTTTAATAACCGTCAATATAAATTTTTCGTCTTCTTCTTCACCAAGATCTTTTAATTGTCGGCAAATTCTTTCAATGTTATCCACAAAAATCCGTAAGGATTTAACCGATTCGTTCGGATAATTAAGATTCATTAATTCATTTCGCAAAGTTTCCGACATATTTTTCTTATTACCATATCTATTTTTTAATAAGGTGATAACCGTATCATAGTGTTCATTTGCAGTATGATAGGCATTGACTGTTCGAAATGCCTCCCCCCTCATGCAATCCAAAAGATAAGTCATTTTTATTACAGGGTCATATTCCTGTCGATCCACGAGGGCATCAAATAGTTGCCAGAAAGTGTTCCAAGTCAGAGGATCCCCGTAAAATTTAGGCAAATTTAATCTTGGAAGATTTGCTTTTGCACCTTCTATAGCATTATTTACTTGTCTGGCATCATTTCCCTGGTTATTTCTGATATTATTATCATGTCGTACTTGGGTCGCTACCGTACTAGATCCATCCGATTCTTGATCTCTTATAGTTTGTGCTATAGCGAGTCTAATCTCTTTCCCATCCTCCACCCATTCAAGAAAATGTTTATTGTCGACTAGATATTGTTCATAAACTAATTCCGCTTGTTCTTTGGTAATTGTATTTTGTATATTATTTATAGAGTCTCTCCATTCTTTATCCTTTTCTTCGATGGAGATTATTTCCCGTTCAATCTTTTCGTTTAATATGCGCAATGCAGCTAAATCATCATCAGAAAATTCATCTTTATTTAAGGCTGCATTAGCCTTTGGTATATTTTCTCTCAATACTTTGAGTGTTGGGCTAATCCGCTGTTTAAAAGTTGCGGACATTTTATAAAATGAGTCGTTCAAAATCAGGTTCTAGCGGCACCAATTTCTGTGACCGTAATTTCCCAAGGTTTTCACAGAATAATCAAATTTATTAAATTATAATAATTTCACAATTATAATTGATAAATTCACAAAATATAAATCCGTACAATTTCACAAATCACCAAAATATAGAATGGGTGGTAGAAGAAGGATGAGGGGCAGGAAAAGTGTCCCTTTTT
>LDKF01005689.1:0-10232 GCA_001026735.1 Rotylenchulus reniformis | reverse complement strand
CTCTCTCTCTCTCTCTCTCTCTCTCTCTCTCTCCGGGGGGACGGGGCTGATTGATGACGGTGCCGAATTCGGCGGACTTTGTTGGCGGATCCATTCCCGACTCATCAACCGGCCAAAGTTAATTAAAAAGGCACAACATCCATCGCTTAAACTTTTTTGCCATTTTTCCCTCCGCCAAAAAGGGACTCACGTGAACATTCCTCTCTTGCATGTCAGACACACCAGCAGCAAGAGTTGGCAAAGGACAGTAATTTTTCATGTAAGCAGGTTAGAAGCTTATCGTGCAAAAAAGAGGCATGACCCTGTCAGAGTACGGTGAAATACCTAGGTATAAATCAAAATTGATATGAAAACTCATTGTTTGCTGATTTTGAATTTGCCAAGTGAAAAAAAACATTCAGACTAGTTTTGTGCCTCAAATGAAAAGAATGTTCTCATGTTACAAAAAGGTTCCAAATGTTCCTTGATGTCCCAAAAGGATCAAAAACACCAAAATATCCAAAAAGATATTACCATGTCCTAACTATGGGTAACAACATGTCCAAAAAAGATACCGTGGCCCCAGGATGTCCCAAAAGACACCAAGATTTCCTATAAGGCACCAAGGTGTTGTAAGAGAAAGCAGCATGTCCCAAGATGTCCCGAAAAGTACCAAATTTACTAACACATATCCCAGAAATAGAGCTTCAATCGTTTGTGATTTTTTATAAAATATTTTTAGTTCCAATTGGTAACATTCATCATTCATTAATCATTTTAGTCATGGGTCCATCCATTCTTGGACTTTGACCATCATCATCAGTAATTTTTTGCCCCTCAATCACTCATTTTCTTCGGTGACTTTCCCCGGGACAGAACCAATTGGTCCCTTAAGCTGTTCCCGAATTGGGCCCCATTCCCGGCCGGGGATTCGGTCGGGATTCCCCCGGGCCCCTAATAAGCCCAATGAATCCCCCGGGAACACTTTCTCCGGGGCCAAAGATGAGTTTTGTTGCCAATTTGGCCCCAATTCCATCTCATTCAGGGAATTGTGCCCCTCTCCTCCAATTAATTTTTGCCTCTCCATTTTTTGATGAAAGTGCACAAAAATTGGGCATTGCCACCATAATTTCGGATTTTTTGGTCCAATTTATTACAATTTATCGTTTTACAAACCAGTATGTAATCGGAATATCGTCGTAATTTTGAGCCTTATGGGGATTCAATCTGACGAATTGGAAAAACGTATTTTTTGCGATTTTTCATTATAATTTGGTCGGGATTCATCTCTCTCTCCTCCCAGAACCTATTTTGGCCAGCCATTTTAGGGGGAAAATTGCAATTTTGGCATCAATTTTTTCGCTGATTTTGGTCCGATTCCATTTTCGGGAAAATTGGATATTTTTTCAGTTTTTTTTTGCAATTTTTCGCTCCTTTTGGCCCTTCGGCATTCTTTGCCCCCATCTTTTATTCATTAATTCAATTATTAATTAATTCCTTTGCGTGTCCCTTTCTTCTCCATTTCCTTCCTTATTCAGCTTGACATTGCCAGCTTCGTCATTTTTTTTTGGCCAATTTACCCATTTTTGGCCTTTGCTGCTCCATTGACTTTTGTATTTTCCATTTTTGGTCATTTTTTGGTTTTTTCATTTTTTGAAGAAATTTTGGATTTCGCATTTGTGGTCATTTGTTGGCCAACTACTTTTTGCACGTTTAATGATAAAAAAATTGGTCCAAATTTTTTTTAAATTTTGGTCTTCAAAATACCAATTTTCAACAGTTTTAATTCATTCTGTCTATTTTTAGTTACTTAAATAATTGACCTTTTATACCTTTTCCCATTTTATATTCCCCGAATTTTTTTTGTTTTGATAGGGTTCTCCCTCATCAATAAAAAAAAGAGTTCCTCATCATTCATCCGCAATATGTGTTCCCCAAAGTTCGGGTTTTGACCTTCGATTTTTTTCCGCTGATCAGCACCACCTGTTCCTCTTTTTTCTCATTTCTCGGGACCCAAACTTTTTTTGCCTCATTTTGCTGTCCTTCGCAGACTTTCAAAAAAAATCCCAATTTTTAGGCAATAATTTTGCAGAAAATTAAATGTTGGAACACTGTACAACAACGGCGAGGGGCACACATTTATGCCCCGGCGGCGAGGAATTTTTTGTGCGAAATGTTTACCCTCCGATACAGGTCCTTCTAGGGGGTTCAGGATGAAAACGAAATTTTCTATATGATTAGACCAAAAAAAAAATCAAAATTTTAAAGGGTTAAATTAGCGTAAAAATGTGAACCTCCCATCGTTACAGGAACTGCAGCCCCGTGTGCTGGCTGTGGTGGTCATTTTCACGTTGTGTTTGGTGGTCGGCGTTTGCGGAAACGGTAAAATTTTTGAGATTTGAACCCGGGTTAGGGCTCCGAATTCTACATTTTCCGGCTTGTCATAGACCAAATCTGGGGTTGTCATTGATCGGTGCCTCCGATCACTTTGATCCTCCTGATTCCGATCACTTTGATCTCCCTGATCATTCCCTCTCCCCGATCACTTTGATCCTCCTGATTCCGATCACTTTGATTCTCCCTGACCATTCCCGCTCCTCCGACCACTTTGATCATCCAAATTTGGAATTTTCTCCGATCTCTGATCAATCGATCATCAACTTTCCTCCCCTGATCAGCCTCCATCCTGACCCTGATCTACGGTATTATGCGCGGCAACCAACCAGTCAACAGCTCCAGGTCTCCCATTACAACGGTTCGCCGATCCTCCGACAACACAATGCTGTACATAGCGGTAAGGACATGTAAATATTCTGAGTTTAAGGCCAAAATTTTTTCTAAATTCTTGGATGCTTCATAACCCGAAAATCCTACTGTTTTTCATTTTTTTACCATTTTGCCATTTTTCTTATGAAATTCCACATCCTTGAAAATCCAATTGCCTTTTTTTTAAAATTAGCCTTTAAAATTTTACATTTTCAGGCCCTCTGCGTGGTGGACTTCCTGATGTCTGTTTTTTTATTTCTCAAAAAAAATTAATTTTCCCACCAATTTTTTCAGGTCCATGTCGTTGCCCCCGGCCATTTTGGTGGGTCTTTTGCCCTTTCAAATTTGCATAAATTCATTCGCATAATTATTGCAATTTTATGCGATGGCCAAATTTGGCACTTTTCGGGAATCGCAAAATGTAACATTAAACGGAATGATAATTGGCCAAATGAAAAAGCGGAAGAAAAATTTGAAATCACAAAAAAATGCAAAAAGTTGATCATTGGTTCCGAAGCAATTATGGGCTTAAAGCCTTAAAGGAAATAGAAATTGGCCAAATTTGGTCATCCTTTGGTGTTGCAATTAAAAATAATATTTTTAACGAAAAAATGGCTTAAATGGACAATTTGACAAATTGGCTGAGAAAATCGTAAAGGTTCAAATTTTTAAATTTTCAGGATTCTATCATTGGCTTCTGGATGTTTGGAACGCCAATTTGTAAACTGTGAGTAATTTCCTTTTTTAATTTCAAAAAACATCCAAAAGAGAACGAACTTGGACCTGCTTAAAAACAATGACTAAACTGCTAGATCGGGGACCCTTTTAGCATTCTTTAGGCCAACATTCCAAAAAATTCGAATTTCGATTTTTCGAAAAAATTGGAAATTTCCGAGTAGAAACTTCATTCTAAAATAAAAAATATTCTGTTTAGGGCTAAAAATTGCTCAACATATGCTCAAAATTTATTTTCATAAAAATTATAATAAATGGGTGTTATTGGATTTTTGATCTGTAAACTATTTTAATCTTAAAGTTTTTAAATATTCGCTTCCAAACTCAGACACCACGTTTGCGGATCAGTTGGTCGAATCGTGTCCACCTTCCTGATCACCGCCCTGTCCTTCGACCGATGGGTCGCTGTATGTCATCCCTACAAACGCACATTTCGGTCCCGCAAATTTGTGATTGGCACAATTTTTGGTAAATTCTTGGAAAAATTTATTTTTCTGAAATTTCCGCCCATTTTGTAGCCCTTTGGACCCTCGCCTTCCTCCTACTCTTGCCGATGCTCACCTACGCACGGGCCAACGAAATTTTGGTAAGCCCAAGGGATTAGAATATGCTCGGTAAAAATTTACACGTGTGATTATCAATTCATACCCACTCTTATATCCCTTGCTGCCTATGCCATTTTTGGCACATTTGATCCTTACATATGTGAATTCTCTTTTTTTTCTTTGACCCAATTCCAAAGATTCAATAGAACTTGTCATACGGTAGGAGACCCCCTCGCGGATTGCTCCCTTTTGCAACAACCCTTCCTTGAGTACAGTAACTTACACTACAGTAATTCTCTTATTAGCAGTACCTTGGTATAATTTCCATTGACCCTAATGCCAAAATTTTTCTTTCTAGCTGCATCAACTTCGGCAACCCGACCATCGGCTTGGCATTGTGAACATCACCCGAGTCCGCGTGTACAAGTACCGTACCCAGCATTTCAAAACAATATTTTCTTTTTTTCGCATTTTCACAGATGTTCCGACATGCTTCCTCCGCTGGTTTTTTATTGGTAAAATTTTCCGAAAAATCCTTTCGATTTTCCATTCGCCTTGCCTTCCCCTACAGGTTCACCTCATCCACCTTCGTACTCGGCTATCTTGTACCCCTGGTGCTCATTGTGTACTTCAACTCGCGCCTCATCCGCAAGCTGTACAGGCATACAAAGTCCGTTGGATTTTCGCGAAATTTCCAGAAAAAATGAAATTTCCATTTTTTCTAGGCAGCTTCGTAGCGGAATCCCTCTCCGCAGGATTACCACTTATACGATCCTGATCGCAGCACTGTACTTCATCTGCTGGACACCTTATTGGTGAGTGAAAAATTATCCATTTTTCGTTCTAAACCACCCCAAAAAGGTTTGGGAATCTCCTGATTTTCTCTAAAAATTTTCAGGTGTACGGTACTGTACGCGATTTGGATGAACGCATTTGCAGATGGTGAGTTGGTTTAGGGCTCTCTCAATTTGTCAGACCTAAACTGGACCTAAACTTAGTTAGGTTCAGGTTTTTAATCGTACCTAACCTTCCGAGTTTTACCTTCCTTTTGAACCTAAACCTTTCGGGATTTCACCTTTTCAATGGATCTTCCCCTCCAGACACCCACTCCGAGTCCACCTCGGACATGTTGCTGTTCATCATCTACTGTTTGCATCTGTTGCCTTACCTCGGCTCCGCCACCAATTGGATCCTTTACGGGTGAAAATTTCCGATTTTTTTTGGAATTTTTCCATAAATTTCCCATTATTTTCAGCCTCCTCAATACGCAACTGCAGGCGCGTCAGCATGAACCCCCAACAGCGATGGCCAACATTCCGGCGGACGACTGGACTGGGGGCCCCATCGGAGCTGGTAAGACTGATAGATTCCTACCATTTACATTTTCAGACCTGAGGAGTATTTCGATTGTCTATTTTAGGTCTTGTAGGGTGGATTAATTTCCTAAAAAAATTTCAACCCAAGATTTTGTTTTTGATGTTTCCCAAAAAATATTCCCCGTCTTAAAAATCATTTTCCCCGAAGGGGACTCGAACCTAACTCTTTTTCCTCCTGTCATACTACACCATTACCCATCAGGCCATCCACGAATTTTGATTGGGTTTCCCTCATAATCAGCAAAATTCGGTTTTCTCCGGCGGGTTTCCTATCATTCGGCGCTGAAATTTCTGCTCAATTTTGGATGAAATTTTTTCGGATAATCGGTCCCTCATAGCGGACTAAACTATTTGAAATCAAGATTACGATTTTACTTGAAATTCGATATCGAAATGTATGTCGAATGTTGTCCCCTAAGGGATCAAAGATCACCACCACAATCATTGGCCCAATGGCACGGCCGCCCTGACCAACGGCATGCCCAACGGGCACATCACCATCGCAAATGCCATGAAGAGGAAGTCGACGAGTCAACATGACGAGATGACCACCAATGGCAGGGGAAGCAGGTGGGGCAGAGAAACAGAAGGGGCATTCATGATCAATGATCTGATCGGCATGGAAAAGAAAAAAGGCCGACCGGAAGCCGGAATTTTTGTTTTTTTCGAAATCGCATTTTAATTTTGAATTTTAGTAAACAAAGGGTTAATTATTATGGGGCTTCCTGTTTAATGGTTAAAAATGGGTGACGATCCTTCTACATATACAATTGGGATACGAATGCCATCTTTCGTAGCCATTGCTTGATCTTTTTGACATTTTGATCCTGATATGGAGCAGTTTTCAGGCCATTTTCGAAGTGAAAAACATAATGTTAGAATTTTTAATTTTTGATTAAAAATCGACATCTCTAGGCCTCGACATTCCAACAACTCCAAATCAATTGCATTTCGGCATTTTCCAGGGCCAGCAGCGGACCTCCATTGCGCAGCAGCCAAATAGCACTGATGCCCAATGGGACGGAAAAATCGGAGTTGGGCCAAATGCTGGCCGGGCCCAGGGTATCCTCGTCCCAAGCTTCATCGGCACTGATGAGTGACGAGGACGAGGGGGATCAGGAACTGTGACATCCGCCAAAAAGGTCCAAAAAATAAATATGTACTACGGGAATCGAACCCATATGCCTTAGGTTAAATAACAGTGCGGACTCGTCCATTGAAAGCAATTTTTTAATTCTTAAGATCAGCTTAAAATTATTAAAGATCAAACGAATCCCAAATTACAAAAAAAAATCACCAAAAATTCTAACTAACTTGTAAGTTTTTGAGTTTGGTATGTATGCCAAATGCGTCTTAGAAAATATTTTGATTATTGATCAATTTAAGATTCCGATCAGAAAATGATCTCTAAACAACGGGAAATCCTGACATCCGGGACCAGCTCGAATTGCCTTGACAGGATATCGTGGCACAGTTATCAGACCATCACATCACAGGACAATGAGCACAAACTTGCCGCCATCTTCTCATACATTTCATTTCCCATTATTGATCCGTGATAATTCATAATTATTGACTCGATATTATCTTTTATGTATAAAAATAAATTAATAAGATAATTGATAATTTTCATCCTCGTTATTTGTTGAAATTAAATAATTTTTTCAATGACAGAAAAATTGGGATCAATTCATCAATTTTAGGTAAAGTGGAAAAATACGGGCGGGAAACAATCAAAGTTTAAGGCCTCCAAGTTAAGTGAATTGTTCGATAGGAAAGAAGGATTTGCACAACAGAAACTGGTCGGAAAATGTGATGAACAACAAAGTTCACAGCCTAATAAAGAACTTATGGGGTCAAAACCAGGTTGGACTTTTAATTGTGTGTCAAAACTAAAAAATGGGAATTTGGCCGGAATTTCTACGGAAGGTGTAAGAAAATAATAAAAAAAAAGCAAAAAATAGGTCATTGGGTCAAAAATATCAAATCTCGAGTTGGCGCTGGGTGGCAGGTTGCGAAGGAAACGGGTGCTCGGCAGATACTACAACAGCAGCCGAAGGAGTTGCATTTTCGTTGATCGGCGGGTCGTAGAAAGTAGGCTGAACATTTAGGAGTGATTGAATAAATTTAGGAAGTCATTTAAAAGCTGTTAAGCAAAAAAGTCGGTAAATTTTTTAAAATACTGAAATTTTCGAAAAAAAACGAATTCGACTTTCGATTTTTTTTGGCAAACTGCGACATATTGAAGCCTCGCAGTTAACAGTGTGCAAATTCGTTTTTAAATAAGGATCATTATTTTTAATTCTATCAACTCTTACCTCCTCCCTCTCCTCTATCGGTGCCATTTCCCCCTCTGAGTCCGATGAATCTCCGGTGTTGTTGGGCGATGTTTCGGTTGGCGCTGTTATGCTCCCGCTGCTCCGGCGTTGTCCTAGCAAGGCTGATCCAAAGGGGCGAGTTCGCATTCCCTGGCACAATTTGTTGTAGCACTAGAAATTCAAAAAATCAGAAATAAGAAAAATTAATTATCAAACAAAAATTATGATTAATTTTTATTAAATAATGTATTAAAAAAAAGATTTTTGATAAAACTGACCGTATCGCAAACGCGCACCGCCTTCTTGCTAATCCCTTCCAAAACAAAGGACTTTGAAGAACAACCACTGCATACAACTGGAAAGGAATATTAATTTAATAATTAAGAAACAATACATTTCCCGGTTTTCCTAGAGTAATATTACCCTTTTTTTGGGGGGGGGCATATTACTATACAAAAAGCTAATTATTTATATAAAAACCCTACCCTTTCCGCAAGCTCTGCAATGGTGGCGCCGTTGAATGACTGTGAAATGTGAGGTTTGGCAGCACATGCATTTGTCCGCTTCCTTGTCGGGAACCCAAAGTGCAGCATAATCCGCTGGAGGCACCTTTCCATCTTAATTTTTGGGGAAATATTTTTCATTATTTTTTATATGTTAAAATAAATTTTAAATTAAAAAACCTAATCTATGAGTATGAAGATGGATAAAATGTTTACTTCAATTCACTGTTCGATTAACTCGATTGGTTTCATCTGATCTAACAAAAATTTGTATTTATTATTTTGTTCTAATTTGTACTCATCTTAAAAATATTCAAAAAATCGATCGCCCACTCACGGTTGATCAAATCTTGAATGCATCGCTCTATGTGGAGCATCCACTCCCTCTTTTCGGTTGCCGTGGCCGCATAAACAACCTAAATTAATATAAAATAATAAATTAAATGCTAATGGTAACCAACAAATGATTTAGTGCGAGTTTTGATCAGCCATCCATTTCGCGCATCGCCCTCGTCAAGTAAATTCTCCAATTTCACATCCTCTTAAAAAAATAAAATAAAAATATATTTGAATTTTTCAAAAACCCAAAGGGATGATGTGTTGCTTGCTGTAGCGCTTTTTGGACAAAAGAATGGAACCATAAACAAGCAGGTCATTGAAGAGGAAAAATTGTCGAGCCTTTGGCTTTTTCCTGAAAAATTTAAATGAGTTCAGGTCAGCTCGCCGCGGGTCAATTGCCGCGAGCGACAATAAATTGGTAATAATTTTTAAGAGAAGAGATTTTCAGATTTTAGTATGAATCGATAGCCTTAATATAAGCCATAAAAAGCAAAAGATTATCATAACTGGCTAAGTGGTAAAAAAGGTTCTGGCCAGATCCTTGGCCAAAAATACGACCTATCGGGCTGCCAAAATATTAGTTTTTTTGCTCTTCAGTTACCCCCCTCCCTCCCCTCCAAAAATTTTCCTTTTCCTGATGACGTCCTTGTTTAATTTTCGAATCCAGAGGTCTAAATTAAATTTTACATAAATAAATTTCTCCCAACCTGCACATTTTCACGAGAACACCCTCTCCGACTAGCACACGACCGGGCTGTAGAAGAGTACGACCGGAACTTCCGAAACAGGCCTCCACATTTTGGATGCGACGTGTGTTCGCTTCGCTATTCCCTAAAAATTCTGATATTTATGATTTGGAAAAATGGGCACTACTTTAAAAGTGGGCGTTTTTGAAAACCCACTAATTAACAGGGAGGACCCTTTTCATTTTAAATCCAAAAAAAGATTTTGTTTGCATTTTTTCACCTTTTCAACTACTTTTCTGAGCTAAAGCATTGGAAAAAACCAAAAAAAATTTTTCATTTTTGCCTAACAGGGGGGACCCTTTTGGTGGGTTTTCAAAAACGCCGACTTTTAAAGTAGTGCCGAAAAATGAACTTACTCAATCTGTCGACCATTTTTCTCCCTTCTCTTAAAGTTGCTGATTATTTAATATTCTCTGACGCTGTTGGGAAAAATTTTCTGAATGGAGGAAAAAGCCATTTTCATTTTCGGAAGGGTTACTACTCTGGTGGAAATTTATCGCGAAATGAAACAGCGCGTTTTATGATGAGATGATGTATAAAATTTTTTGAAATAACTCAACAGAGCTCGAAGAACGAATTTGGTTATTTGGATTCGGATGAATGGTTAACGCTAAAAGGGAGAGCATTTATGTATTGCTGACATTGACATGACAGTCAAGTGGGATGGGCTTTGGGGAAAGCAAGAAGACCCGATGGTCGGTCGCAGTCAGCCGTGATCATCCCCATCCCATTCCCACCACTCCCTTCTGTATGTATACATAGTCCAATATCCAATAAAATAAATATAATCGCGGATTAGGACGGGGAATGGGGGGAGAAGATCGATGGTGGTGGCGATGGAAAGTAAAAAGGGTGGTAACTCTCTTCGATTTCGATATTCATGGACTGGGAAATGGAGGACAGAACAGAATATGCAAAATGAATG
>LDKF01005686.1:0-11826 GCA_001026735.1 Rotylenchulus reniformis | reverse complement strand
AAATCGGATTTTTTATTAGAATTTCGGAAACATTTTAATACCATTCGAATCAGCATAAAATTCTGCACATTTTTGGCTTTTATACTTTTTGTCTAACAAGTCTAACAAAAAAAGTTTTCGGCCAGACTATAGCTGTGGCGGTTTTTTAACCCCCCTCGTGGCGGTTTTTTTAACGGCTCAGCACCGGTAGAAAGAAGGAGAAAAATAGGAATAAAGATTCACTTTTCAAGCGAAATGAAAATTAAAGCAATTTTTATTTAAAGCGAATTTTTTGATATTTAAATTCTTAATGCCACCATCGTTACTCACGATTCGGGTAGACAATCTGATCCGGATCGATCACTTCCAGGAATGCGCGGAAGTGTGCCGGATTCGCTTCCTTCACCTCCACCTTACGCTCCTTCTTCTCGCGCATTTCGTCCGTGAGCATGGCGCGGAAAACGGGCGAAATTTGCATCAGACGGTGGGCGGACACAACGAAAATTTGTTGGCCGACAGAAATGGTGAAGGCATCGGAGGAAGGCAAAAAATCCAACGGAGGACAGAGACTAAAATTGGGCAGGTAAAGTGCTTTAAATTCAATATATAGAAATTAAAATGGTCAATAATTTTATGAAATGAATAAAAAAATTTCAAATAGAAAAGGTGATAATAAAAGTAAAATATATTAATAATATAAAACAAAACAAATAAACTAATTAAGAAAGGAATATTCCCTATGCAATGAAAATTTATTTTATTTAAATATTATAAGATAACAATTTATTTTGTAAAAAACCAGAAAACAACTTACCCCTTCTCCAATTTGCGATATCCAAGTGGGCGAATGATGAAATGGACATCATAATCAATATTATCACCATATGGCGGTGAAAGAAGATATTTGCGTTCGTTTTTGTTGAACAAATAATGCTGAAAATTAATGGAATGAGTTAAGATGTATCTAAAATAGAAATAATAATTCAGCTGAATGCAAAATAATTGATTTTTGATATTATTGAATTTCAAAGCTAATAATTTCTATAAAATCGATAATAAATATTTATAAGTAAAAAAATTTTAAATAATAAGCACTGACCCCGGTGATCTGTTGGATATTCTTATTCCAACGCCACATCACAATTTCGGCAACCATTGTTTGGTTCGGCACTTTATGAATATTCTTGACATCAATGCCTTTGAGCAATGGACCATCAATTCTGATTTCGAATTCCCTGAAATTTGTATATTTTAGGCTTATGTTAGTTAAAAATTACATATAAGTCACCTCTCCTTAGAAAAAATTATTTAATCTCAAAAATATTTATAGTTTTATATGGTAAAATTCTGTAAAAAAGTTTTAAGCCATTTGTAAAAAGTTATGGCAAAATTAATCACTTGTAACAAATTTTTGGAATCTAGGGTTTTTAGAAATTAGACTAATAGTTATTTTTCAAATTCTTTTTACAACAAAATAAAAAATTGATTAAAATGAAACCCTTTTATAATTTCTTAAATTTCATTTATTTAGGAAGAATAATAATAGAAGCTTGACTGTATTAAAAATATTTATTATTTTTTTTTTGTTGCAATGAGGCACCTATGAATTAAATGAATAGTGAATACAGAACAGATAAATTTAATTAATCTGAATAAAATTTTAAATAGCTAAAACATTAATTACCAAGAAGTTTGTTGTGTGGAAATGCAGAGCACGGTATATTTGGGTTCGTGATACTTATGAAGATCATCGTAAGTTAAATTGGGTGGCAGGAGCGGTTTTTGCACACAAACACACTGTTCCTCTCCAATAATTGAATAGCTGCTGTAATTAGCCATAATATGCAGTAAAATTGCTAAAAAAAATGATGTATTTATTTAAAATATTTAAAAGTTTTACAAAAGAATTAGGAGAATGATGAGTCATTCATGTCACAATTAAATTTTTAGATATTTTTCTGTTTATCCATAAATTTTTATATTAAAGGTCATTGAGGAATTTAAATGAAATATTCGGAAAATTGCCGAAAGCATTACCAATTGTAAGTTAAAACAATTTTTGGAAATTCAAATAAATCTAAAACATAAAGCATAGAATTCTATAAATAGTTGTTTTTTAGCGGCCTGAGTTTTTAAAAAGCTACCATCCATTTTGCTGGATTAACATGTATTTTTTGGCATTATGATTGCTGCAGAAGGGATCTTGTTGATTATTTGCCGATGGCAAGGAATGGAAGAAGATCAAACATCAAAATTGGTGCAAAAAACAATACAGTATGAAGGAATTGGCAGGATGTATTATTCAATTTTCAAATTGCTTCCAACTACCTATATCATATTTATACTTTAAAAAAATAATAAAATTTTTGGAGATATTGACCAATTCTTAAGCAGTTAATTTTTTATAAATATTAACAAGAAGCCATAAATTAGATTTATATCATTATATTTAATTAGCCATATTGTTGAGTTAAATAATTAAAATATCATTTTAATTTTTTAAAATTATTATATATTTTTCGCAACTATTTTAATGCTTATATTCCATCTCAATGATGAATAAATTTTAAAATAATAGAACAAGAGGCTTTTACATTTTATTAGTAAGGTGTCATGAAAAATAAAATGAATCCAGATTTATAAAAAATAAAATGATGCAGATTTTTATGTCATGATACCTATAACAAAATTGAATTCATATTGAGATTTTTTATAATTTCATCTTTTATTAAAAAATTTTAATCTTTTTGGGCTGCGGTCAGAAAATTTTCCCCCTACCGGGCCTGTCCGGGCCGGCACGGTGCGGAAGAAATCAGGCCCTGCCCAGCACGGGCCCTGAGACATCAATCCCTGAGGGACTCTGATAACGCTGGTATTCTATAGCCGCTACTCAAATGGCGGTACATTAACGGCGGGATTCTAATGGCGACGAGAGAAAAAAAAAGAAGAAAATTTGAAAGGAATGGACATGTATTTTTCAAAAATTTCGCCGGCGGCCCCTGTCGGAACCGCCGTCAAAAAACGTCGATCAGAAATCGGCTTGATGCTTTGTTTGAGAGTGGCAAGGAAACCGATGTGAAAATTTTGGTTGGACCTGAAGAAGGCGAAAAGGAGGTGATGACGGACGGCGGGAGGGAAATAACGGACGGCGGGAGGGAACGGCGGGAGAGAAATTCTGAAAAACCAAAAAAGGCCTGTAAAGATTTCTGAAAAATCTGAAAAAGGTCAGTGAAAAAATTTTTGAAAAACCAAAAAAGGCCTATAAACCAAAAAAGGCCTATAAAATTTTTTGAAAAAACCCAGAATGCCTGTGAAAATTTATGAAAAAGCCAGAAAAGGCCTATAAAAATTCTGAAAAAACCAGAAAAGGATTTTTTTGTATTGTATTGATTTTTTTGTATTGACTTTAGCATTTGGAACTTTTTTCAAATGACCCGCACGTCCATTTCCCAGAATCAGAATATGGTACGGAATTTCCGATTTTTTATTATGTCAAAAAAATCCGAAGAAAATTTTGAGAAAATCCGAAGAAAATTTGGGAAAATCCACGGAAAATTTCCTTAAAAAATCGGAACAAAATTTTCCAATTTTGGATTTTCCACGTTCGGATTATGAACGTCAAAAGGGTTCGGAATTTCGGGTTCGGAATTCCGGATTTTAATTATATCGCAATATCCGAAAAAAATTTTGAGAAAATCCGAAGAAAATTTGGGAAAATCCCAAAGAAATTTTGTGAAAATCCATGGAAAATTTCCTTAAAAAATCGGAACAAATTTTTTGAGAAAACTCGAAGAAAATTTGTTGAATTCGACCTTTTTCTAATTTTCAGGCCTCGCATTTTTCTCAAATTGAATTCGAATTTTTCGCCCGATTTTTCGCCCAAATTTTTTTTAATTTTTATATTGAAAATTCTAACTTTTACAAATCTTTTCTGGTTTTTTCAGAAATTTTTTCTTGAAATGGGTGTGATTAAGGCCCTCATCAAGAATCCAGACACTTTTTATTCGAACCATGCCTAGACCACGATTTTAATAAAAAAAACAATCAGAATATTTAGCACTATCAGAAAAATAGAAAATCAGAATTTGCACAATAAGAAATATAAAAATCAGAATATATAATCAGAAAAATAAAATCCATATACATATTTTGACCGATCAGAAAAAGGAAACCAGAATATTTTGCAAAATCAGAAAAGCAGAAATCAGAATATTTGTTTAATCAGTAAAAAATAAAAATCGAAAAAATTAAATAATCAGATAAAAAAATTAAAGAACAGAGTAAGTGCGAGTCCTGAAAATTAGAAAAAAATCGAAAAAATCCAAGTCCTGGAAAAAAATCAAAAAATTGAGATAAATCAAAAAAATGGGAAAAGTCCGAAGTATGATCATTGGAAACTTTAAGAAAAATTCGAGGCCTAAAAATTTGAAAATTTGCGAAAAATTCGAACCCAATTTGAGAAAAGTCGTGGCCTGAAAATTGGAAAATTTGAGAAAATATGAGGCCTGTGAAATTGAAAATCTTAGTTCAATTTGTAGCCAATTATTTGCTCTATTTTTTGACACCAAACTCATTTCTGTGGGTTTCGCTTGAACCGAGTTATGAACTTAAAAAAAGTTTTTTTTTATTAAAATCGTGGTCTAGGCATGGTTCGAATAAAAAAGTGTCTGGATTCTTGATGAGGGCCTCAATCACACCCATTTCAAGAAAAAATTTCTGAAAAAACCAGAAAAGATTTGTAAAAGTTAGAATTTTCAATATAAAAATTAAAAAAAATTTGGGCGAAAAGTCGGGCGAAAAATTCGAATTCAATTTGAGAAAAGTGCGAGGCCTGAAAATTAGAAAAAGGTCGAATTCAACAAATTTTCTTCGAGTTTTATTAAAAATTATCGGTGGAACCCGAGCGAAATTCCTCTATGTGACCATTTCGAACATCGTGAAAAAAAGCGGAGTTTTGGCAATAAAAACACCAAAACTGTAAGGAAAAATTAAAAAAATTTGAAAATCCGAAAGCGGATTCGTGTTCAGCACCCGCGTAAAGCCCAAAAATGATTAAAATTGTTAAAAATTTTCAATTAAAAAAATTTCCAAAAAAAATTGCCCAACAATTCGGCTGATTGGCGCATCGGATGGGTAGATGGGATGTAGGGATGGACCAAAATTCATCCATTTTTTTACCAGAATTCATTCTGGTTGTGATTTTTCGCTTTTCTTTTTCTCACAGGTCTTTTCAAAAAATTTCACAGGCCCCAATTTTTTTCAAAAAATTTCACAGGCCCCAAATTTTTTTTCAAAAAATTTCAGTCCCTAAATTTTTTTCAAAAAATTTCATAGGCCCCAAATTTTTTCAAGTGAATTTCCATTTTATGATTAATATGCAAAATCAGAATTCTAATATTTCTGAATTAAAAGCAGAATTTACGATATTCCGGAAACAAATCAGAATTATTCACATTCCTTGGGCCAAAATCAGAATTAATAAATTCCGGAAGCAAAATCAAAATTCTAATATTTCTGAATTAAAAGCAGAATTTACGATATTCCGGAAACAAATCAGAATTATTCACATTCCTTGGGCCAAAATCAGAATTAATAAATTCCGGAAGCAAAATCAAAATTCTAATATTTCTGAATTAAAAGCAGAATTTACGATATTCCGGAAACAAAATCTGATTATTGAAAATATTCTGATTTTAATTATTTCTGTTTATGTAATTATTCTGATTTTTTTTTTGATTTTACAAAAATATTTTTTTCAAGGCGCGGTGCACAATTTTGACGTCAGCGTCAAAAAGTGACGTCAGATGACGCATTAGGTGAATAAGGTCTTCAGAACCGGATTCAGCGTCAAAAATTACCCTCGAAAGTCCGCAACAAAATGAAAAATAGAAATTATGGCGATATTTTTAAAAAATTTGAAGTCAGCGTCGCAAAAAGTGGCGTCAGATGATGACGCATTAGGTGAAAAAGGACGTCAGAATCGGATTCAGCGTCAAAATCTACCCCAGAAAGTCGTTTTTTTCCTTAAGAAAAATACAAATTGAAATTTTTTGCCGCTGAATCCGATTCTGACGTCCATTTTCACCTAATCCGTCATCTGACGTCACCATTCGACGTTGACGTCAAAAATTTTTACCAAATCATCATGCTTCATATTCAATACAAAATTAATGTACAATATTCAGCGATAACAAAGTTGTACAGAATTTGATGTTCTATCTTTTGGTCTTTTTAGTTTTTTGAATTTCTTGAGAAATTTTTCAAATTTTCGGAAAATCAATTTTGGGTGATTTTGAAATATTTCGTAAATTTACAAGGAAATTCGAAAAATTAAAAGGTCAAAAGATTGGTTTAAAATTTTTTTCTCTTAATTATACTTTTTTAAACACATTTAAAGATACTTTTTTTAAATGAACTAGTACCTGTATACTGTCACTATTTTGATAATAAAATTATTCTTTTAGTTAAAAATAATTTAATTAAAAAAAAAAGCACAAAAATTGATAAGATAATAATGTTTAATCAGGATACTTTGAAAATTTATGAATTAGTCGTTTTTTCTTGAAGACTATCATCCGAAATAAACGATTATTTTTGTTTTATTACATATAATGCAAAAAAAATAAAAATAAATAAAAACGGTACTATGTATGTCTTGTTCTTTGGAGTTCCATCATCATGGAGGTTTCAATCCCACAAAACTGTTGCATCGATTGGTTTTGCATGTATAGCAACTTTTGGGTACTCCGCCTCGGGATACTGATTCTTTAGGATTCCCAATTTTTTGACTACTTTTTAATTTTGTCCACGCAGAGGACTTACTTTTAGATCGATCCGATTTTTTTGTTTTTGGGCTCATTAGATTCCCCAAAGTCTCTAGGTTATTCCTACTTAAGGGTGCAAAATATGTTTCTTAGAAAATAAAAAAGTTTTTGAAGGGCAAACTGGGCCTACCTCTTGTTTTTTCCTCTCTCTGGGGCATCGGATGGGCGAGGGAAGGACCAATCCTCCCTGTGCCCCCGGACGGAAGTCTCACCCGATTTTTTGGGGCAAAATTTTTGTAAATTTTTTATTTTTAAAGTTTTTAAACCAATTTAATCAATTTTTATGTTTTCGGGGATGCTGAACTCGAATCCGGACTCGGATTTCCAAAATTTTAATTTGAAATTTTATTTTGAAACCAATTACCCCAAGAAGTTTGCAACAAAATGTAAAATATGACGTATGATTATTTTTAAAAATTTTGACGTCAACGTCAAAAAGTGACGTCAGATGACGCATTGCGTTAAAAAGGGCATCATATTCGGATTCAGCACCCCTGAAAACACCAAAGAAGATTTTTTCTTAAGAAAAAATCGAATTTGAAAATTTATTCGATTTTTTTACCCCAATATTGGTAGAGACTTTTGGAGGGATCGCCTCCCTCCCATCCCATCGGATGGGCCTTTCCCTTCTGTGAATTAGCTAAAAATCGTGACCCGCGCGCAGCGAAAATTAATAAACAATTTTGGGGGATGGGAAATTTATAAAAAGAAGAACAAAAGGCACTTCTAGACATTCTGACGAATCAGATAAACTAAAATTCATTCAGATCAGTGGAACCTGAGCGAAATTCCTCTATGTGACCATTTCGAACATCGTGAAAAAAGCGGAGTTATGGCAATAAAAACACCAAAACTGTAAGGAAAAATGAAAAATTTGAAAATCTGAGCTCGGATTCGTGTTCAGCACCCTCGAAAACGCCATAAATGTTTAAAATGTTAAAAATTTTCAATATAAAAAATTCCAAAAAAAATGCACAAATATTCGGGTGATTGGAGCATCGGAAGGGTAGATGGGATGGGAAGATGGGATGTAGGGATGGAACAAAATTCACCGATTTTAAAACGACATTGGGGTAGATTTTGACGCTGAATTCGATTTTTCATCTAATGCGTCATCTGACGTCACTTTTGACGCTGACGTCAAATTTTTTACCAAATCATCATACTTCTTATTTTTCAATATATAATTAGAATTTTCGATATAAAAAATTAAAAAATATTTGGACGAAAAATCGGGCGAAAAATTCGAATTCAATTTGAGAAAAGAGCGAGGCCTGAAAATTAGAAAAAGGTCGAAAAAATCCAAGACCTGGAAAAAATCAAAAAATTAAAAAAAATTAAATTATTAAATTTAAAATTACATTTCAACAAATTTTCTTCGGATTTTTTGACATAATTAAAAATCCTTAATAAGTAAAATTAAAATCAGAATATTTTGAACAATCAGAAAAAATCAGAATATTTTGCACAATCAGAAAACAATCAGCACATTCTGTTATAAGGTAAAAATGGATGCGTCAAAGCTAAAAAGGTCGAAAAAAGAATAAAAATCTATATGTAGGTAAGTTAATAATTGTAAGTTTATTATTTTTGGATAAAAGAGAATGAATAAAAGGTGAAAAATTAAAAATTGAATTCTTATGTAAAAATGAAAGCTTCAAAATAATATTTGGAAATCACCTATTATATTTCCCTATTGTAAATTTGTAAATTGATTAGACGTTTTAATCATTTTGGACATCTCTAATTATGAAATCATTAATGGCGCTATGCCATTTTCTAAAACCATCATTATTGGCTCTTCCTCAAAATCCATCAAAATTTCGAAAAACATTAGCCGACTAGTGAGTTATATTTCTTAAAATCCCGAAAAATTGCAATAATTTTCCCAAAATTATTATGTTAAGGTTAGTTCAAAAATACTTGAATGTATAAATACTATAAAATGACTCTAGAACATGGCACTGCAAAATAAATTCTTAAAAGGTCGATTTTAAACACCTTGACTCTTTTATGTTTACGCATTTTCAGCATAATTAACACAAAATTATGATATAGCTTTAACAAAATTAGCGAAAACTATGTTTTTAAAATAATTTTTCGAGATTTCGAGGGATTTAGAGGAGCATTCATTACTGTTTTTGAATATATGGTCCAGCAAATTAGATACACCTTACNTAAATCCATTTTTGAACTTTTAAGTCAAGCTCATTTTATTTTTGTAAAAA
The DNA here is from genome assembly GCA_001026735.1 of Rotylenchulus reniformis. NCBI lineage: Eukaryota > Metazoa > Nematoda > Chromadorea > Rhabditida > Hoplolaimidae > Rotylenchulus > Rotylenchulus reniformis. The sequence goes on along the minus strand of LDKF01005686.1, from coordinate 2,795 downwards.
CATATAGCGTTTTTAATATCGCACTATTCAATTAAAATATTATTAATTTTTAACATTAAATTGTAAAAAATAACCGATGTTGTCCGCAAATTCTTTTGGTCAATCAACGGAAAACGGATTTGGGACAATACCGGACCGAGATTCAGCGTCAAAAGTTACCCCCGGGGAAGTCGATTTTACGCTCGTAGGAACATATTAAAAATTTTTTTGGGATACTGATTCTTTAGGATTCCCAATTTTTTGACTAATTTTTAATTTTGTCCACGCAGAGGACTTACTTTTAGATCGATCCGATTTTTTTGTTTCTGAGCTCATTAGATTACCCAAAGTCTCTAGTTGATTCCTACTTAAGGGTGCAAAATATGTTTCTTAGAAAATAAAAAAGTTTTTGAAGGGCAAACTGAGCCCACCTCTTGTTTTTCCCTCCCTCTAGGGCATCGGATGGGCGAGGGAAGGACCAATCCTCCCTTGCCCCCGGAAGGAACTCCCACCCGATTTTTTGGGGCAAAATTTTTGTAAATTTTTTATTTTGAAAATTCTTAAACAATTTCAATCAATTTTTGTGTTTTCGAGGATGCTGAACATGAATCCGAGCTCGGATTTCAAATATATCCATCTTTTTTAAGGATTTTTGGGGTAAATTTTGGCAAAATTCCGATTTTTTCACGAAATTTGACATTGTAACAAAAAGGAATTCAATTCTTTAGTTTTATATGTCATTCGAAAATTCTTTAGTGCCCTTCCTAAGGGTGCAAAATGCGTTTCTTAAAAAAATAAAAAAGTTTTTGAAGGGCAAACTGGGCCCACCTCTTGTTTTTCCCTCCCTCTGGGGCACCGGATGGGCGAGGGAAGGACCAACCCTCCCTGTGTCCGCTGACGGACGCTGACCGCTGACGTCACTTTCTGACGTTGACGTCAATTTTTTTTACAAAATTATACTTCATATTTTTCTTTTTTTGCGGACTTCCTGAGTTAACTTTTGAAGGAATATGAATAGAGGTGGCCCTAATGAAAATTTTTCTCAAGTTTTTACCAAAATTATTTTTAATTTTTTTTTACATTTTTGAGGATGCTGGACACGAATCCTGTGAAATTTTTGAAAAAAATTAGAGGCCTGTGAAATTTTCGGAAAGGACTATAACGACCCCTATAATAAAGAGACTCAAAGGACTGACTCAATCTTTTTCAAAAACTCAAGGTCTGTGAAATTTTAATTTAAGAAAAATCTTTTTCCAGAAAAATCACAGGTCCCGATCGGGTTTTTTAAAAAAAAAATCACGGGTCCCGATCGGGTTTTTTAAAAAAATAATCACGGTTCCCTGATCGAGTTTTTCAGAAAAATCAGGCCCAATGTGGGCGTTAAAAAAGGCTCAATGTGGACAGTCTGGCCTAAAACTTTTTTGTTAGACTTGTTAGACAAAAAGTATGAAAGTCAAAATTGTTCAGAATTTTATGCTCATTCGAATGGTATTTTTAATTTTTCGAAATTCGGCCAAAAAGTACGAAATATTAAAAATAAAAAACCCTAATTTTCGATATTTCGTATGATGTATGATCTATGATTATATGTATGATTAGGGCATTATTTTTATTACACTTTCCTTTTCTGGTGTCTTTTTGGCAAAACAACAGCCACAAAAATACCACAAAAAACTTTTGAGGCCAAATCTAATGAGGCCAAAAACAGAAAATTTGGATCATTCTAAAAGAAAGTCCCTCGTAGGGACAAAATTAAAAATTAGAGAAAAATTCGGGATTTTGACAAAGAATGCACTTTTCGAGATATTTTGCGGCGCATGCCAGAAAAACGGAAGCCGGATTCGCATTCCTTGGGTCCGATTACCCCTTGCCATGGGTAGGAAATTTTCCAGAATTTTTTTTACAAATTTTAAAAAATTTCGTAAAAAATCGGGTGTGAATGAGGATTTTTATGGATTTTTGAAATTTTCATAACTCGATTAGTTTTTGGATTTGAGCTAAATTCTTGTGCCATTTTGTACTCCCAGATGTATTGTATTTATCCTAAAAATTTTTGAAATCCCTAATAATTTGAAATTTTTTACGAATTTTTTACGATGTTGGAATTTTGAAAAATCGGAATTTTGGCAAAAAAATCGCCAAAACTGTAATAAATGATGAAAATTTTGGGAATCCAAGCTCGGATTCGTGTCCAGCATCCCCGAAAAACATTAAAATTGATTAAAATTGTCCAAAAATTTTCATTTTAAAAAATTTACAAAAATTTTGCCCTAAAAAATCGGGTGAGAGTTCTGCCCGGGGGCAAGGGAGGGATTGGCCCCTCCCTCTCCCATCCGATGCCTCCAATGCAACGGAAAAACAAGAGGTGGGCTCAGATTGCCCTTCAAAAACTTTTTTATTTTCTGAAAAACCCATTTTGCTCCTTAAGTAGGAATCAACTAGAGACTTTGGGGAATCTAATGAGCCCAAAAACAGAAAAATTGGATCGATTTAAAAGAAAGTCCTTGTTGTGAACAAAATTAAAAAGTAGTGAAAAATTGGAAATTTTGACAAAAAATTGGGCTTTTCTAATTATTTTGCGGCGCAGGCCAGAAAAACAGAAACCGGATTCGGATTCCTCGGGTCCGATTACCCCCTGATATGGGTAGGATATTTTCCAGAAAATTTTTTCCAAATTTTAAAAAATTTCAACAAATTAAAAGGAGTGGAAAAATTGGGAATCCTAAAGAATCAGGATCCCAAAATTTTTTTAATATGTATCTACCAGCGTTAAATCGGCTTCTTCGGGGGGTAAGTCTTGACGCTGAATCCGATTC
>LDKF01005682.1:0-11654 GCA_001026735.1 Rotylenchulus reniformis | reverse complement strand
AACAAAAAGTTCGAAATTTTCGTGAAAACCCTTTCGTGAAAACCCTACTGTTATTTTCCAAAAATATCAACATTTTGTTCGAATTCGAAAACCAAATACCAGAAGAGAACATAAAATTCTGCACAATTTTGCTTTTATATTTGACTTAGTAAGTTAAAATTTTTTTGTCCAAAGCGGTGGTTATTTAATGTCCTAGCATCGATGAGATCGTCAAAAAATAATTTTACGAATGGGGAAAAGAGGAGTGGAATTGGTTCATAAGTTGTAAATTATTAATTTTTCCCTACCAGCGTCATCTATAAATAATTCTAAAAAAGGTTTCCCAAAAAATGATCAATTAGTCTTTTTAAAATTTGCCGATGCATATATTCTATGGAGTATCATCAAATAAACAGAGCCTGTCAATTTAAGGAAAGTTTATATTAATGGAGAGGCCAAAGGTGCCCTCCTCCGTTATTAATGTGCCCAAATAACAAAAAAATTCGTGAATATTTGTTGAAATATCATTGTAAAAGTAAATTTGTTTGAACGACAAATCATTGGAGGGTAGCTTTAGAGATAAAAAATTATGATGATTTCTTTGCAAAAAACATTGCCTAATTTAGTGCATAACACAAAAATTTTACAAAATAAACGGATTATGCGATTGGAAGTTTCAGATTTACATGCTGGTTAATTAGGAATTTAAATAAATTTAATATCTGATGAATCACATTTTCTTGAACCATTTTATATTTTTTGAGAAAACCCAATTAATATTGGGGTCTTAAATTTTAGGAAATAATTGTGGAGATTCAAAGATCAACACCGTTATTTTTTAAGAGAAGCTGGTCTAAATGATTTGAAATGATGTCTTTTGGCATTCTGTTGTCCGGTAAACATTTGATCCCATTTGCTTTCGCTATTCTTTCTATCGTCGTATTGATTGTTTACATATTTCGACATACAGCAGAATGCCGCATCAAACTGAATGCGTAATTTCCTCCGTCCTCCAGTTCTGACTAACCTGTAAATGTACCCAACTGCTGATCGATCGGTCACCCCAAATTATATTTTTTTAATTTGGAAATTTATCAAAGTGAACTTTCACTCATGGCATTTAGAAACTTAAACGGCAATTTTTAATTTTTACCACCGTAGAATGGTTAAAATTAAAATAGTCTCTCGATAGAAATGGACTTTTCTACGATCTTTTGAAGCGAATTCTTCTTGCAAAATAGCACATAAAAATGGATAAATTTTAACTACTTTTTAAGCAAAAGCATTGGAAAAACTAAAAAAAATTTGGTTTTCAAATGAAAAGGGGGGACCCTTTTGGTGGGTTTTCAAAAGTGACCTCCTTCGAATTAGCGCCAAATTTGATTTCTACAGGATTTTTACGCCATAATTAATACTTATTATTATTTATTAAGAATTCTTACTAGTTTCATTATCCTTTAGTGGTTTGGGAGCAGAAAATTTATTTCTTTTTTTTCCCATTTATCTTTCAAAAAATATTAACTACCCGCATCGCAAAATCAAAAAATCATCCCATTATTTTTTGACTATTCTGTTAATGTATTCAGTGGTATTTTTATTTTGTATCATTTTTTCTTCATTTTAGATTTTGAAACCAAATTTATCATAGATACAATGCTTTCAAACAATACACTTGTGAATCGGATGAAAAATTTGTTGAGCACTGGGAAGGAGGCTGATGTGCGTTTTTTGGTTGGCACTGGAGCAGCGAAAAAGGAGGTGCGTAATTTTTTCATTTTTATTCAATATGTATGAATTATGAATAGAAAGAGGAGTAGGTGCTAGCCATTTCCTCTAAAAGTTAAAATATGAAAACCCAACCTACTTTTAGCCCAAAACAAGGGCAAATATATATGCAGAAAATTATGCTCTCATTTTTGGCCTTTATAATTTTCTGTATATATAATATAATAATTTTCTGTATATTAATTTTTGAATTCTAATTTTAAAAATTTCCTCATTCATTTTTTCTGCGATATTTTTTAGAATTTACCTTATTTTTTAAGTTTTCGGCCCACAAAGCGATCCTCACATCGGCCTCCGATGTTTTTGAGCGGATGTTCCAGTTTGACGCCAACAATGGCAACGCGGACCGAATCATTGAGGTGCCCGATGTGGCGCCAGAAGCCTTCCAAATGTTGCCATTTATACGGATAAATTGGGCGGAATCAACGCGGACAATGATACTGCAGTTCTTTATGCGGGTGGGAATATCATTTTGCGCATTTTCATCTTTTACATAAAATCAGAGATGTTATCGAAAATTTTCAGAAAAAAGGACACCAGGAACAAAAATAAAGGATTTCACTGGGAAAAATTCTCAAAATAAAGGACACTTTTTAAATAAGAAAAAATTCGAAGTAATAACCAATTTTATGCATCATTTTTTTCTTCGCCGACAACTTCCATGAGAAATTTGCTGTATTTAACGAGAAAATCATCGACTTTCAGAGAATTTCTCTTGTTAGTAGACATTTTAAGACTTTTTTTTTGAAGAAACCTAATGTGGGGTGTGGGGTGCCGGTGGTCCCGACAGGGGCCGCCGGAGAAAATTTTGAAAATTTAGTCCTTTTTCTTAAGAAAATGGTCATTTTTTGAATAAAATTTTTAAAATCCAAAAATAAAGGACAAAAGGACACCCTTGGTCCGAAAAAAGGACAAATCATTAAAAAAAGGGACATTTCAATTTTTAAAGATTGGTACCCCCCAAAAAAAGGACAAATCTTTAAAAAAAGGACAGATAACATCTCTCATAAAATAAATTTTATATTATTATGCTCATTGCTCATTTTCAAATCGAGGATATAATTTTCTTCTCTTTTCAATAAATTTTAAAATTATTTAGCCAAGAAATACAACATTGTTGGACTGATCAATGCCTGTTTAAATTGCATTCTTGACACCGATGGTGTGCTCACAGCATTGAATCAAGCCCGCTTTTATCATGAAAAGGTAAAACGATAAAATTCACTTTAAAATTTATTTCCTGGGATCAATAGTAAAAGGGTAAAAATTGTTAATACAAATTTTAATTTTTAATTTCCAAAAAATGGATTATAGGAAGATTTAAGCCTTACTCATTTTTCAGCATGAGAAGTTGGCAAATTACGAGTTTTGGAACGTCGAAGAAGCCGAGGGCTTTCTCGAATTCGGTAAAAATGGATTGGTTACAGTGAAAAGCAAAGGAAGTAAATAAAAATTAATTTGGCGACTTCTTTAAAATTTTGAAAATTTTCTTTCATAATAGGTCGCCCATATGGAATGATTAATGCTTTAAAGCCATTGCTTATCAAGGAACGGCTTATTATGAGCTCAAAATTATTGATTTTCCCCAAAGGTAAAAATATATGGAAAAATACATAGATAGAGATTCTCGATTAAGATCATTGTAATTGTTANAGTTGCTTGACGGTGGATGTTCTGTTCAATTGGGCCGTATCGAGATGTCCGAGAATGAGGACGAATGTCCTTTCTGATTCTTTAACTTCTTTGACTTTTTGCTTTTTATTCTATGAATAAAATATTTTTTAGTCTCAAAAACTTGGAAACAAGATGGTACTCGGCACAATGCTCTTTTTACCTTTCTATATAAGATATCATTTAAAATTCAAAATACATTTTAACAACCCCTAAGAATGGAATCCTGAAATATAATATAAAGGCTTCAATTTTTCGACCAAAAATTTTTCAATTTTTTATGAGAAATTTTTAAAATTATAAATTTTGTTAGCTTGGTTGTTCTTTTAATTAGTACAATGTTTACCACCAATTACTCTGTCTCCCCCCACCATTCTTATAATCCCCCTCAAAAAAGAGTTGAAAATTAATTCTCCTTGGGGGTTTACAAGAGCATATACGGTATTTTATGATCAATCATGACCTGAAACCAAATCAATTTTGAATTAGTACCATTGCGAACTTTTACAGTTAAGAACATTGTTGAAACTTGACCTATGTTTATGATCTGACTAATTGTAAGAGTCTCTCAGAAAATGAATATTGGTCAATTTTTAGTATAAATTTGTCCAAATGGACCTGTATTTTCCAGCAGCATCTTTCCTTGCTAAAGTGGCGGAAGCTGACACCTTACTTGTTAGTCATCGATAGATACATCAGTATCAGGGAAAGGCATGAAATTATGTCTAAAAGTACTGGTCAGTTTATAGTGCTTATTTAAAAATAAAAACTGTTAATTTGTTTGGGCTATTCCTTTAAAATGGGTTAATCCATGTATTTCTTCATCACAGTATAAATCAAATAGAAAATTTAATTAGTTTGCTGCAGCGGAAAAGCAATTGCTGCAGCGGAAAAGCAATGGCCATGTTGCGCAAGAAGAGAGATCATCCGATAACTTTACAATATAGTAAAATAAAAATAAATCTCAATACAATATATCAACCTGTCAATTTTCAGAATTTCAAAAAATTACAAAAATCCATCTTACTGACATGACTAATTGAAAAGGTTGAATTTTCAGTAGGCGTATTTTTGAAATAAAAATCCCTAAATTGATGGGACCAATAAATTAAAATACTAGAAGTAATTTTATGCCATTATTTATACCAAAATTCAAATGAATAATAAATCCAGAAACAAAGTTCTAAAATTAATTATATTAAAAAATAAATTTGATTCTTAAGTGTAAGTAAATATATTTAAAAATAAATTTGATTCTTAAGTGTAACATAGCACATAGCTACGCATTAGACATAAAAAGATATATTTTAAGCTATGAGTAAATTAATTATTAAAATAAAATACCTAACTAGCATAGGTTCAAATTTTAAACTGCAAATTGAAAGAACATTTTTATCGGATTTTTGAATAGAAATTTACAGTTTTCTTTCCTAGCCTTCATTCTTGTTAATTTTTATTTTATATTTTAATTAATAAATATTTATTCTAGGAATATTTTGACAATGAAAATTCGAACCTGGTGAATGTGGAGGCGCAAACATACATTGAATCTAAAGAATTGCTTGAATTTATGCAGAATAAGCAAGATGCCAAAAAATTGGGAGCCAAAAAGTTACACATCGAATCCAAAAAAACCGACAATATCATTGAATATCAAGTTTTTCGGAATAGCAAGCTAAGAAATATTTTTGGAGGAAAAACCCGAAAATTGGATGCCAAAATTAAATTTACTTTGGACAAAAAAACAAACAAAATCACTAAAATTGTCATTGACATTCTTGATGGATAAAGGTTATTTTTATTTTGCCTTAATATTGCTGAAATTTTTTGGTTTAATTAATTTAATTATCTACTATTTTTAAATTTCGATGATCCCATTAAAAAAAGTTTATTCTTTTTATTAAAAAAATAATTTTGCAACATATCAAGTGACATATTTTTTATTTTCATTTAGTTTCAGAAAATATTTTAATAAAGGCATCTAAAGGTTTTAAATATACCATAGATAAGAGATTTCTTTCTGGAAAATATTTTTTTTGAAATAAAGCAAACATTTGAAAGGACATGAATTTTCTTGTAAACTAAAATTATTCATTTCATACAATTGAATCAAAATATTAATGTTTATTTTTTTTTAAATTGATTTCAGATCTTTTGGATTTACCACAGAGAAAATTATGCATGGGCTTAAAAAAGAGATGGAATTGAGGGATTGAAAGATAGTCTGATTTCTGTTACATGCTGATCAATTTTCATATGTTATTTTTGGATAAATTGTTGTTGGGCTATTCATTTTTGATCACTTCATTCTAATGAAGTGATCAATACATATATCATTAACACATCATACAAAAAAACTAATTTATTTATAGTAAGTAGGCCATTCAGAATTCCATACTCTCCATCGATTTTTACTGATTTATTAAGAATAAAGGCTAATATTTGGTTCTTGTTTTCGATTATCAAAATTATATTATTTTAAATTTTAGAATAATTAGTAAATTATTTCAGTTATTTGACATTAACCTGAATAACTGATAATTAGCTCAATTCTATAATTACTCTATTAAAACTTTTGAATTGGACTCAGATCGAATTTTTTCTGTGTTTAATGGAATAAAAATTCTATCCGAAAACTTTTAAATTTAGTAATTAGAAAAATTAAAAATCAACAATGAGAGAAATAACCAGAGAGTATAAGTAAAAAGTAAAGGCACTGTCATTGTCAGATCAAATGGGACTTCATCACTCATCGGACATCTGGATATGGCCTAACTTGATGGAACATCCTGGCCCGCGCAATTTGATCGCCAGCTTCTGTTCCAGACCATCCCCACACTTCAGTTCTGCCAGGTCCGCAGTTCCTTAAAACGGGAATTGGTTTTTCAAAAATGGTTTGGCATTTGTGCCAAGATTACTTTCAGCTTTTCCATCCACTGTTACGAATAATTTTCCGATACAAAAATTGACGCCACATCCGATCACAATGGGTTGATCAACATTGCCGATTGAATTCCCATAAGCCGCTTTGAAAACGTAGAAAGAGCTCATCGCCGTCGTCTTCTGGCTGATCCCGATCTCAAGTTCGCATCTAAAAGCCAATTGTAGTACCGTTCTGAGATTTGGGAATTCCATCCAATTCCAAAAAAATCGTATAAAAAATCCACTAAATTGGCCAGAAAAGATGAGAAATTATATTAAATCAATTATTGTTTAAAATAAAGTATGTAAGGACCACTAAATAAATGAAATAAAAAACCAAATTTAACTTAAACAAATGTTAATTTCTACGCAAAATTTGGAATCTAACAAGGATATAAAGACAGAAACAATGGTCCAAAAGGTTGAATGAGTAGTTCAAAAATGTATTGTTAAACTTAGAAAACGAAGGGTCGATTACCCATGTTACAGATAGGTATATCTTTACACCTACTGAGTAGGAATGGATACAGTCTTCAGTTCGAAGTACAAAATTCCATGTTTTTTGGCTGGTAACGATTCCAGAGCATGGATCAGTCCAATAGAACCTAAATTTTAAAACCTAAAATCCTAAATTTTCCCAAGAAAATTGCCGGTTGCAGTGATCAGCCCATCATCGCCCAACACAAGAGTTCCCTCAATTTCCTCGAAATTCCAAGATGATTTTTCTTCACGCTTAAATTAAACAAATTGCTTAAATTATGAATTTTTATCACTATTAGAATTTTTTGCCAAATAAATCGCCAAGTATGGATTAAAAATTGCTTATGTATATAGGCTCAAAACAGGACATTCTCAAAAAGGATCGCATTCTAAAAAGGCTTTTTAGAGTATTTTTGAATTTCTTTTAAAAAAATATTGGAAAAATTTCAGCTGTTACCATGAAAAGTATGATACGATTACGATCTAAGCGTGTTTTTTTGAATATTTTCATGTTTTTTTAACGATTTTGTGCCTTTTTTACAAACCTTAGGATTAAATTTATATCAACTTTTGTCACTATAAGGTAAAAAATTCCCATAACCTTGAAATTTATTTAATTAATTTTACAAGTCTGAACGACTTTATTTCGAAGAGAACTCACTCCAACTTTTGGGTCCACATCTGCAGAGTTGTGCTCTTGAATTGGTGCAACCATTTGATCCATGAACTCACCTTCTCTTAAGGAAAAAAGAAATTAGTAATCAAATCATTTAAATAACAAAAGGATAAGAAGAAGAAAGCTTATCGTGGATTTTAGGTCGTCTTTTTTTAAATTAACTTTTAACAACCATTTATTTATTAATTAATTGGTTTAGTCAGCCAAAAATATGATCCTTGTTAAAAAATGTATTTTTTGTCAAATCTCATTTTTCTAACCTATGATTGATTATAATTCTGATTTTAATGAATTTTCCAAATCACCTTAGTTGGTAAGCCCATGAAATTTTCGGAATGATCATTGCCACCACAACGAGGGTACCATTTTGCTCATTGACCAAGCGCATCACTGGGTCCAACATGCTCTGTTTTCAATTTCAAATTTAAGGATGAAATGTTTATTGGGCAATCACCTTAAGAAATATTTTGCATTCGCTGTTGCCGGCATTGAATTTGTGATCCTTGTCCGCTTTTGCAATTTGCCAAGTGTACGGTTTTACCGACACATGAGAAATAATATTGGCCGCGCAATACCAATCGGCAGGAACTAAATGATTACTTCTAAGCGATATAGATATTAATCGTGACGCGACTTTCTCGGACATAACTCGGCTCAATCGTAGCCTTGAGAAACCATCTTGATATCAAAAAATAGAGCCAAAACTTAGCTACAAAATAAGCCTAAACATACTTTAGACTCTCTATTTAAAAAGGTTATGGCCAGGATATATATTTTGGCAAATGCAGATATTTTGGCCAAATGCGGAGTGTTTTAGTTATAACTTTAACAGAGGCCTGATTCGAGCAGGTTTACGCCAATTTTATATCCAATTTTTTACTCTATTTTTGACATCAAACCATTTTATTTAAATTACGTAAAACAAAGTTATTACGAAATGTCCTCAAAATATTGATGTGTAAAATATATGGCATTGTCCCAAATTTTTTTTATTAAAAAACCCTAAAAAATTATTTAAAAAAAATATTGATCTTATTTATAATTCCAACCAAAATATTTTCGGTTGGGACGGTTTTGGGCGATAGGCATATGAATTTTACCAAAGTACAGCAAGAATGACCCCACCTGCTGATCCGTTACCCTTACAATGCACATAGCAAGAAAGGGAATCGTACTCATACACTACTCTGATGTTCCATACAAAATGGTGGAAGATCACGGGGGGACTGGTGCGTTGTTGTCCGCGAGTGCTCGCAAATTCAGAGAATTTGTCAATTTCGAGTGGAATCAGAAGAGTTTTGTGCTCGATAGCCATTTGGGAGGTGAAATAATCTAGAAAGAAAAAACAAATTCATACAAGGTCTATTCAAAAGTATGCAGAGATATCTTGCTTTTTAGAGAATTAAACCAAATATCTAATAAAAACCATGATTCCGAAAGAAAACCGCTATGTATATAATTTAGAAAATTAAATATGGTTGTCCTCTGATAAATTCGATAATTTTGCTAGATGAAGACCCATTATTTTAATCAAAATATCAAGAAGACTTAGAATTTTTGACAATGGAAAATTCGACAGTGGAATTTTCGTTCGAAATAAGCGGAAATTTCGATAGCAATGTAAAAAATTTTGAATTGCTCGGGCTCGACTCAATTTAGGGTAGTAAAATTCTTGATCCAATTTAGGTAAATTAAATTGCGGGATCAAATTCTTCGACTTCGATTACATATTCGAAACGGCGTAAATATGTTTCCAATATAATTTCACATGGCATAAAATTTTTTATCTTGGATTAATAAAAAAAACAAAACAGCATTACCGGCCGGCATTTGAATCTGTGATAATTTGTCCGTCAAGTTCCAAATAAAATAATATTTTTTGGTAAAACAAAAAAAAATTGGAAGCCTCGCTTAAAAGATCAGATCTAGTCCCTATAGCACCATCTTTTCATATGAAAGAAGCCGGAAATTTTTTTAAATTATTTTAGATTTGAAAACCATAATATTGAGTCAAAAATTTTATAATTATGGGTGTCGTAATTGGTTTGGGTAAAAGGAAGGTCAGTTTCGAATTCTTAAAGTTCGAATCTTAAACTCTGTCGAATCTAAAATTTTTTAAAATTTTTTTAGTTACTGTCGAAATTTCAACCTATTTCAAAATTCAACTGTCTATTCGCTGTCGAATTTTCCGGCCTTTATCTTAATTTCCACTTATTGTTGAAAATTTCACTGTCGAAATACAATCAAGAAAGCTAATTTCGGTTACGAAAATTTTTTGTCTATTCAATGTATATTTTTCATTTGTAAAAAATTATTTTGTTCCCAAATGAAATTTATAATTATAAGTGGAAACTCACAATAACTTTTGCCGGGGGCAAGAATCACATAAAGAATTGGTCCGATTGGAATTTTTTATCTATTATGTATGTACATTATCCTCAGGCTAGTTCCAATCATAAATTTCAATTCAAAAATAAATTATTCAACTAATTTAATTAATATAAATGTATATATTTTAACCATTTAGACAGCTATAGATCTGATCGTAAAACTATGAGTAATTGGATAAATAAATAAGGTATACTCGTAATTTATAGAACAATTTTTCAATATTTATTCTGGAGCGAAAGAAAAATAGAATGCAATTATCTTACTAATTTAATAGAAAATAAATTAGTAAGATAAAATTTAGTTTGAAAATATATTTTAAAAATTTCAAATTTTTTTCATTATAGGATTTGAATTTATAGAAACTCCAAAATTCTTTTCCTTTTTTATCACTGAATGAGCATGAGCAATGAATAGGTATTACTGGAAAAAATAAAAAATACTTATGTTTATTCATCCTTGACGCCTGAATTATCCCACCGTTGCTATGTAGGACTTTAGACCGAAAGTATAAAAAGTAAAGTTTGCAGAATTTTATGCTTTATCTTCTGGCATTTTTAGTTTTTCGAAAATCGGCCAAACGAACTATCCCCTAAAACCGAATTTCGAAAAAATAAAAATATCAGAAGATAGAGCATAAAATTGTTCACAATATGCTTTTTATACTTTCGGTCTAACAAGTCGCACAAAAAAGTTTATGGTTAGACTGGTCTTATTGGGGTTTTTAACGCCCCTAAAGAGCCTTTTTTAACGTTTTTGCACCGACCCCACCGCCTTTCACATATTTTGAGGCGAATTAGGCTTACCAAAGGACTTGATGGATTCAAAAATGCCTTGACCGCCATCATAATGATCTTAACAATGCCATCCACAAACGGTGATAGTAATAGTGATGGGCAATTTTGAGAGATCAAAGTTGTGAAGGCATCATCATTTCCAGGCTGCACCATATTCCTTATTCCCTATACAGCTACCCCTTGCATTTGCACCGATCTTAGCCGGTAATATATAGCGTAGGGTTCGAGAAAATATGGATCAAGTTTATTTATTTCACGCCAGGCTGATTTTTTATAACTCGTTTTATAGTCAAGGCATTTTTATTAATTTTGTCACAAAAATATTCTCAATGGGTTCTATCAGCCTGCCAATTTTCAGAATTTTTCAATCACCAGAAATTTTTAACAAAAAATCCGCCTGGCGCACGTGAACAGTTCACGGATTTTTAAATTTCACGAAGCAGGCGGATTTACATTAAAAAAATTCTGGTGATTGAAAGATTCTGAAAATTGGCAGGATGATAGAACCCATAGAGAAGTATTTTTCAGCCAAATTTCATAAAAATCTCTCGCCTATAAACAGAGTTATAAAAATCAGCCTGACGTGAAATAAATAAACTTGATCCATATTTTCTCGAACCCTATATATAGGACATTAAAAAGGCAAATGGCCGAATGTTCGCTTAAAACTGACTAAAAGAATGAAAAACAAATTTATGTGGTTTTTTATACAATAAAAATTGGCCATTTATCCCTGAATTGCGAAAAGTCGGATTTTAATAGGGTTAAAGTTTCAAAGTCCGCAGACAATTCGAACATTGACAACTCAGCTTAACGCAATCAAGAAAGGTATTCCTAGTGTTTAAAAAAAGAGCATAAAATTAACAAAATTTGCTAAAGCTCATTTGAATTGAATGCATATTTTGGCATAACTTATCAAAACATCAATTATTTTTTCATTGTTATCATTCATTTGG
>LDKF01005678.1:0-11727 GCA_001026735.1 Rotylenchulus reniformis | reverse complement strand
TATTCTATGAAAATTACTAATATGTTGGTGTGGTTTTCTATTCCCATGTCTCCTCGATTTGAACAATTTTCAAATTAAAAACTAAAAGAGGATTGTGTTCAATATCATAAAATTCGATTACAAGTTTTATATTTAATCATTATGAATTTAATTTTTTTAAACAGCCAAATTTAATAATGATTTTTAAATTAATCTTTATTTTAAATTAATCCTTTGTGATGTTTAGACAATCAAGTCGAGTTCTACCAAACTTTGCAAAAAAAATTTGTTCCAAGTATGTCTTCAACTAAATTATTAATATTTCAACTCCTCCTAATGGCCCCCGTCCAATTTTTATGGGCCCAGTTTTCTTTCCCGAACGATAATGCTACCTTGGCCAACTTGGGCACATGTGCCACTTTTGGCGACGGTGCCACCGACGAATGCTCATGCTCCTCGCTAAATTTGCCGCCAATAATTTTTGGTTGGAGATTTATAATTGCTGTCTTACTTAATTTCTTATTAGATAATTCATTTGGAAAAGCAAAAAATAAAAATAATTTTTATTAATAATAATAATTATTATAATTTCAGTACCCGGGTTCATTGGCAGCAAAATGTACTTGCAAGGTCACGGAGTAGTACGGTATCCGGCAGGATTGGCATATTGTAACAAACTGATACCAAGCTTGTTTGGCCGGGAACATGGCCACCATTGGAGCATGAAGGGCTGGTTGAATCCGGGGTTGTTGCCCGGCAACACATCAATTCCACAACTCCGAAGTTGCATACTATATCTGATGCAGTCTGTGAATTTTAACATTATAATTTAATTTAGGATGAATAAATAATTAATTATATCACAAATAATTATTAATTAGATGAATAACAACAATATAACTTTAAAATTCGTATTACTATTTCGGTATCGAAACCGCTAAAAATTTCAAAAAATTTTTTTTAAATAAAGTAGGATGACAGACAATCCACAAATTAGAAAGTTTACACGATTCAAATTTGGATACCATCCATTTTATGGTTAGATGCACTGATTTGCGTTAAATTCTGTTCATATAATACGGGATAGATTTTTAAATCCAAAAACAAGTTGAATTAATTTTATTTAAGATTTTTGTTGAAGTATAAATTTTATTCACAGGTTGCATTACAATCCAGTTACAAAAATGTACAGTAATCAAGCAAATGTGTCAACAAATTTTCTTGCTCATCAACCATTTGGCAGGTAGTTTAAACAGGGTTGCGCACAGGGGTGGTTGGAAAAATTGGGGACGAGGATTTCTGGGGATGGACTGGAACGGGGACGGGCCACCAGTCGGAGACGGGGGTCGGAGGGTCCATCTTTTTGGATGTGAATTTTTTTGGTATTGGCAAAATTTTAATTTTTATAAATGTCAAAAAATTCTTTTTATTTTTACGCCTCACTTTATTTTAAAATAATCAGTTTGGTTGAAGAAATGCATTGTAGGTAGAATTCTTGATCGCTTAGTTATGTAAAATTTAATTTAAAAGTGTAGAAATTTAAAATTTTGATCCTTAGTTATTGATTATAGAGATTAATGAAATTTTAACAATTTTTCTCAAAACTTCAGCCAGTTTTCGGGATTGGGAATGCCAGGGTCGATTCTGATCCCGACTTTATTATCTCGAAAGTTGTTCCCGATTTTGAATCCCAAAATTCCTTCCAAATTCTTGATCGGAAATTGTCCCGGTAAAAATTCAAACATGGTTCAAAATTTCAAAAACTAAGAACTATGATAAGTTAAAGTAACCTACATTTACATTTAAAAAATTCATAAGAAATTTTTATTTCTTAAAATTTTATTTAAAAAAACTTTCGTGATCCTGGCTGGGATTATTATTCTGAAATTCAGGATACGAGATTGACAATATCAGGATTTAGGTCTCGAATACCGATCCCGAACTATCCTAGTATTCGATAAATATTCATTCAGTACCTGTCCAACAACTTGTTTGGCATCCGACAGTGTGCCAGAGTTGTGTGAGCTTAGCACCCAATCCAGCCAGGATGATGCATACTTCAACAACTTGTTTGGATGTTTGGCCAAATTTGGCTATGTGAAGGGATGCAACATTTTCGCGGCTCCATGGGACTGGCGGTTGAGCCCTAGATTAAGTGAAATTTTAAAATATGTAGTTAATTTAGGGTTAAATTATAAGAAAAAATCAATTTTTGTATACATTAATTTTTTTGGCAAAAAATCTATTAAAAGCCATTGTTGTATTAATGGCAGAAAAACTGAAATTATTTTCCGGAAATTTTAACTTATTTGCAAACAACTGATAAGTGATATTTTATTGTATTACTATTATCACTTTTTTAAGTAACCTCTAATAAAACAGTAACTTTCATCCTAGATTGAAACTTTTAACGGTAATCTCTAATTTAAAATTACCAAAGAGTATCGGCACAGAAAACAAGTGGCCTCTTTATTGAACGCAGTTTTTTGAAACATTTTATGTTTTGGTGGATTTTTTTACATTTTGTATATGAAGAAAATTTTCAAACTTTGGCTTTGGATCCACTTTTGAGGCAGAGATTGAATAATTTAACAATAACCTTTATTTCTAACATAGTTTGAAAATTTTATTTGCGTACAATTAGGTAATATGGTATGATATAATATAAAAGCTTAAATAAAATATAAAAATGAACTAAAATCGTAGGTATTAATTCTTTTTCAGCCCAAATGTACAGTTATTATGCGAATCTGACAAAATTAATTGAGCATTCTGTTACAAAAAGTGGCAAAAAGGCATTTCTGGTGGCACATAGCATGGGAAATCTGGTGCTCACCGACTATCTGAATCGACGAAAGGGCAAGGTTAGGAAAAATCAAAAAGAATTTCAATAAAATTCATTCGGAATATAATGTGTTTATAATTTATAAAAAATGGATAATTAGATTTTGATGCTTTAAATTTTTCATCGAATAATCTATCTAAAAAAAGGATCATTTAATAAATAAAATTATAGGAATGGCAACAAAACTATTTGAATGCAACCATCAATGTGGGCGCGCCTTACGGTGGCATAGCTTTTTTGATGGACCTATTTTTATCAGGTAGTTTAAAAAATTATTTTATTATTTTATGAATAAAAAGGAGCATATATGTAACGCGATCTTTGTTTGTTTAGATTTATTTACCAAACAGCAAAAAAATAAAACAAAAATAGATTTTCCTGAGTTAGTTTAGATCCTACTTCCTCAACAAGTCTAGATCCTACATACTAGTGCTGCTCGAGACCCGAATTTTCCCGCGACTCGAGAAACGAGACTCAGACCCGAGACAAGAGACCCGAGATTTTTTAAAGTTTTACGAAAGTTCCTTTTAAAAATTCTCAAAAATTCAAGATATTGCAACATTTTAGTAATTAAAAGTTTTTTTGCTAACTATTTTGGGGGTTTACCAGTTATTTAGGCATTTTTCGTAAAATTTTCTAGAAAAATAGAAAAGACTAATTTAAAGGAATTTTTTTACTTGATTACAGTGTACAGTCATTAAAGTCACCATTCAAAAAGATACCTTTGAATCCCTGGTCAAAAAAATTAGCTCTTACAAGTACAAAAAATGGTAAATTTGTAAAGAGGAATATCTAGATCGAAGAAAAAAGACATTGTAGTATTGAACCCGGAGAAATTTTTTTGAGAATTATGCTATACCGGTGAATAGAATTATGAATTAAAAATTGGCGGTGGTCCCGATAGGGGCCACCGGAGAAATTTTTAAAAAATTGAAGCCTCTTTTAAAAGAAGATTTTGTTTTTTTATAAAGGATTTCGAAGATTTATCTTGTAATATGATAAATTTTTTTATTTTTTTCAAAAAATTCCAGATTATCCAGTGTAAAAAAATCTAATCCGAGACCGAGACTCGAGACCGAGACCCAAAAAACCCGAGAAAAGTCTCGACTCGAGACCGAGATCTCAGCAGCACTACTACATACTTGTCTTACTCTGGATATCTATGTCTGCTTTTAACTTTTTTTAATTTTTTGTTGTGATTGATGAATACTTGATTGATTTAAACTGCTAAAGGTAATGCCGGCCCCCTGGCTTCTTCGTTTGGAGGAGCAGACCCCGAAACAATTCGGCAATTTATGCGTTCATTGCCCTCTCTCGCCACAATGTTGCCCAATCCATTGGGATTCCCCGATAGGAAACAACTTTTGGCCACCATTGGCCATAAAAATTACACCGTGGCCGATTTGGACAAATTGTTGGCCATGGCCGGAATACCGCATGCATACAAAGTGTACCAAGAAATGTCCACATCGATTGCTGCTCAAACACACACACCGGTAGTTGGGGATTGGAGGTTAACTACCTAATTTTTAATATGTCTAATTCGGATGAACTTACGAGTTAGTTATTTGTTTATATGCTGATATATCTAGTCAGATAAATCCTTATTTTTTTTATCTTTTTCATTTTGTCTAAACATGAACCCTAAGGGATTGATTTATTATTATTTTTTTATTTTTAAGCTTCTTAGATTTTTTTGGGACAAAAGGGATTAATTTAAGGACTATTTTATATTTAATTTCATCCAGAATATATGAATAGGTAAAAATTAAGGAAATATTTTAAAATATTACATCTTAAAGCCATGATATTGTAAGTAAAATATATATAATAAAATATGTCATTAAATTAACTAACATTTCTCATCAGATCTATCATCCAATTGGAATTCACGATTAGGTTAAAATGATGCAATAAAAATTTGCTTTGGTATTAAAAAATACATTTTTTACATTTTGCAGATGTATTGCGCTTATTCCTGCACTGAAAATACTACACCAAAGTCCTATAATTATCCCAAAGATAACAACGATATAAACAGGGCCCAGCAGTTGGGTAACGGTGACTTTTTGGTGAATTGCGACTCATTGCGAGTGTGCCAAAAATGGAAGGACAATTGCAATACGATGGTAAATACATAAACAATCATTCAATATCATCACTAAACTGTGAAATATTTCATTCCAATTTCCTTTTAAAAAATTAGTCCGACCAAAAATTAATTTTAAAATTATTCATAGAGGATTTACGAAGTCCCCGAGCAGCTAATGACCAAAAATAATTTTTTTTATTAATATGTATTTTCTTTTTGTTTTTTTGCTAATCAGACTTTTAAAATGGAAGTATTATAATTATATTTTTCTTTCTCAAACAGGTGAAACAAGTGAGGGAATTCAGCACATCGAGTGCTCAGGAGAAGCCGCTCACTCATTTTAATATTCTGGGATCTGAGCAGTTTTGCGAGTTTGTCAAGTCCATCATTGGGCCTTAAAGAAAAAGATGTGTATTATGAGATTATACATATGCTGTATAAACAAGAATTGTTTATTCTTATATTGATCATATTTGTGCATAATTTGGAAAAAAAATTCAGTGATTTTACTGTAGTAGAAAGGGGAAAATAAAGTTTTGTCCCGATCCGACCTTCCAATGTCCCGATCCGACCTTTCTATTTTTGTTAATTAATTTAAGATAACATTTGAATTAATCACTAAAAAATCTTTATTCTGTTTTGTTTTTTAATAATTCTGTGTTATAATGAGTTCTAAAAAATTACTAATTTTTTAATAAAACCCTTAATAACATCAGGAAATTGTTATATCGAACTGTCTAACTTTCGAGGCATCACCAGATTCAACCCTTAAATTATTACTTTTCACTCCCCGATAATTACATAACTGCAACATGCCAATATAATAAATGGGTTATGTAATAAACAACCAATGTAATAACAACCATATTTTTTAAATCTAATTACTACTTTGTCATTTTCAAAAAAAAACTTGTCCTTCATTCCTTCGCATCACATTTACATTAATTTTTTTGAAGAATGATAAAGCCTCTTATTATTTTTAGACTTATTCATCTGATTAAGTGAATTTTAACCATATGTTCGATAATAAAATTCGAAAATGTTAAATTATTGACATATGTATTAAAATTTTTTATTTTCTGCGAGTTTATACGTGTTTCTTTTATTTATTTTTTTGAGAATTTTCTATTATTTATACTACCACTATGAAATTTCTTTATGATTCGTTGCATGATCTCCTTTTTTGCCCTTCGCATATTTTTTTGTACTTCGCATTATCATACGTATAAATATCTTGAAAATTTTAAGGCAAAAACTCATCGAAGCAAAAAGCGAATAATGATGAATGCAAATGTCAAATACCAACAAATTTCATCAAATTTGATGACATCCTCAGTTATTTTGCACTTTTAATAATGGGTTACCAATTTTTATTTTGCACTTTATCAGTTTGATAAATACCTAACAAATTTTGGCAAATCCTGCAGAGCATAAACATTCGATAATATCTATTTAAAAAGGACTCGGTAACCGGATCTGTATTTGGATGGCGGTGGACCCTAGTGCTTATTCGTGAGTCAAATTTTCAGAGAGTCATAAGCAAAATTTTTCAGCGGGGGTCTTAAGATAAATTTGTTTATAATAGGGGTTTTACGGTATTTAAAAGTGTATAAAAAGATTAAAAATTTACCAAGTAAGGCCAACAGCTACAATAAGGGAGGCTGGAGAATTTTTTTAGATTAATCCTTTTTGAAAAGTTATAATTTTAATTCTTAAGGTTTTTGGAAAAAATTTCTCTATATTGAGAGAGGTAGAAAGTAGGGTAGATCGGGATCCCGATTTCGGGATCACGATTTTTTCAGGCTGATTTTTATAACTCGGGTTGTAGTGGTCATATTCTTATGAAATTTAGCTTATAAAATTCCTCTCATTGAGATCTATCAGCCTGCCAATCTTCAGAATTTTTCGCTAGGCCAAAATTTTTTTATAAGAGAACAAGTTGGAATGGAAGCGGGTCGTGATTCACGGACTCAGGATTCCAACTTGTTCTCTTATAAAAAAATTTTGGCCTAGCGAAAAATTCTGAAGATTGGCAGGCTGATAGATCTCAATGAGAGGAATTTTATAAGCTAAATTTCATAAGAATATGACCACAACAACCCGAGTTATAAAAATCAGCCTGAAAAAATCGTGATCCCGAAATCGGGATCCCGTGCTACCCTACATCAAACTTACTGAGAATGGGATTTCAAAAAAAAAGAATCGAAAAATTNATAAAAAAAATTTTGGCCGAGCGAAAAATTCTGAAGATTGGCAGGCTGATAGATCTCAATGAGAGGAATTTTATAAGCTAAATTTCATAAGAATATGACCACTACAACCCGAGTTATAAAAATCAGCCTGAAAAAATCGTGATCCCGAAATCGGGATCCCGACCTACCCTAGAGAAAGTTTTGTGATTTTAGCCCTTTTTAAGAGGTTTAATAAATTTTTTTATTCGAAGGTAGGAACAGAACCGAAGAAAATTTTGCGATTTTAAATTCCTTCCTCAAGAAAACTTTTCAATTTTTCCAACCTTTTGAATAAAAATCCTAGAATATTATAAAAATTACTCGTTTTCCGAGACCTGATCACCTGAGAAATGAGACCGAGAACGAGAGACAAAAAATCCGAGAAATCCTGACTCGAAACCGAGTCCATAATTTTATTAGGACCCTGATTCAGTGTATGAATACCCTGCTGGCCTTCTCTGTTGATTTTGGGAAAGTCCTAAACTTATCTTTATTATGGTAGTGACTATTTGATGTGCGTTTTTTATTTTTAGTTTTTCATTTCATGATATATTTTTGCTCTAACTTCAGAATAAAAGTACTTTCCATCATTACCATAATAATCTTCATAAAATTATTGTAGCTTTATATACTTAAAATTTCTAACTAAGGCAAAAACTCATCGAAGCAAAAAGCGAATAATGAATACAAAAAAAATTCATCAACAAGTTTCATCAAACTTCATGACATTCTTGGTTATTCTCGGAGTTTTTGTCTCTCGTTCTCGGTCTCATTTCTCAGTCAATGACCTAAATTTAGATAATTTATTGTATTTGACAGATACCCTTTGAAAATTTGTAACTATGGACGACCCGGTAAATGGTCACAAATTTATTTGATTAATATATCAATTTAGTTCTATGAATTGTACAAAAATGCGGGATTTATACCCATCGAAGTTGGCATAAATGGTTTGATCGCGCTGATTTGCTTTGTTGGGATTTGCCTGAACTTGAGTCTGGTCTATGTCACTGCTAAAACAAAGTAAAATAAAAAAAATTAATTATTCTACGGTCTAGGGAGTCTAGGGTTCCCATCGACATTAAGGATCCCATCAGAATTTTAGTGATTCAATCGAACTTTATAGATCCAATCAAATATTTGCCAGGTAGATTTGATTAGTCCGTGCAAGAAAAAATTTATTAGATGTAAATTATGAAACAATTTAAATAATTAAAAAAACAATTTAATAATAAAACAATTTAAAAAAACAATTTAATAATAAAACAATTTAAAAAAAATAAATTTTTTTTGTTAAATATTAATTTGAAAAAAATCTTATAAATTAGCAATCTATTTAGACCAATTTTTGATGTCAGAATCAGTCTACACCCTTGAAAAATATATAAGACATCTTTTGTGATAAAATTAGCACCATCACCGCCTAAAATTTCCAAAAATTTTATGACTGCATTCAAAAATTTTTAAGCTATAATATTAATTTTGAAAGAATTTTAATTTTTAAAAATATGCCTATTTTTATTTATTTTTAATTGTTATTTTATTTAAATTAATTGGACCATTAAAAATTTTTTATAGGACCCTTAAACTGGAGTAGAACCCATTGGACAATCTGCTGTATTTTCTTGACTATTTCAGATCCCTGCAGCGGCCCTGCAACTTTCTGATCGCCCTTTATGCATTCTTCATATCGTTTATTCTGCTGATGTATTCAATTAAATTCTTCGTATTTTTATTCGGAGTTAATTTCATCACTCTTCGGACTTGCTTCTTCATACAATTTGCTCCTCAATTCTTCGCGTCTTTTGGATTAAATTTGCAGTTCTGCATAGGAATTGATCGACTGATCGGTGTCATTTGCCCTTTCTGGTAATAATTAGCAGGGTTCGGAAAAATATCCAAATGGTCATTTTTTTGCGGAGGCTCAAAATGGCCTGAAAAATCAAATAAAAAGCATTTCTAGCTTGATTTGAGTTCAAGAAAAGCAACTTTTAAGTGGATATTTGGATATTTACTTGATATTTTGCCATTTTTGGGAAATTCTTAAGCAAAAATGCAATAAAATACGAAAATTTTCAATCGAAATTTTTTTTGATAATTTTCTTTAAAATTTTTTTAGTTTTTCCCAAAAATTTTTATTAAAAATTTTTTTGATTTTTTCCTAAANCCCCCCCCCCCCCCCTTGAAAATGTCCATCATTTGCACTTTCAACCAAGAATAAAATATTTTTGAATAATTTTGCGTGGTTTAACCAGCAGGAATGATATCTAAAATTTTTCAAAATCAGAACATCACAATAAAAAAATCAGATTTCCTAGTCAAAAATCAGGATTTTGTAAAAAGCTTGAAAAGCGATCGCAAATCAATTTATTTATGTATTATTTCAAATATCGAATTTCTCACCATCCATGATCAATTCCTTTTTTTGAGAAGAAATGAGGAAATCATACACAGACAATGGTGTAGCCAGAAAAATTCAGGGGAAGGGGCCTCGGCGGCCCCGATAGGGTCCGCTGGGAAAATTTTTTTGAACTTTTATCAAATTTTCTTAAGGAAATTGATCAATTTTTGTGTTTTATGGAGAAATTTGACGGTAATATTTTGGAGCCGGCGGCCCCGATAGGGGCCGCCGGAGAAAATTTTTGCAATTTTAGGTTTCTTCCATAAGAAATTTGATCATTTTTATTAATTTTGTAAAAAATTTACAGGTTTGTGTCGGTGGTCCCGATAGGGACCGTCGGAGAAATTTTTGAAAAATTAGTCCTTTTTTTTAAGAAAACTTAGTTACTTTTTAATGGAATTTCAGGAAAAGATTCGAAAATCAGGACAAAACAAGAACGGAGGTCGAAAATCAGATATAAATCTGACAAATCAGAACATTTCAATTTTGTCAGATTTGGACCCTCAAAATCAGAACATTTCTGACAAATCAGAACATATATCACCCCTGGGTTTAACATACCTAAGTTGAAATTTTATGTGGATATTTATACTAATTTATCCGGATATTTTGCGATTTTATATGGATATTTTTCCGAATCCTAATAATTAGGGTCGATACTTTCCAGCAAAGTCATATTTTTTACGGGCTCAGAATGGCCTGGAATCATTAAAAGCATTTTTAAGATAGTAGGAAGCTTCTGTCATGGATTTCTAGGGCTATTTTTTGCATATTTTGACATTTTGGTCATATTTTGCTTTTTAGAAGAAATTTGAAAATTATGCCTAAAAAATTTTAGAAGAAAATATTCAAAAATTTAACCTTGGTATGCTGGAAAAATCAAATTTAATTTTTGTCTTGAAAATGCATTAAACAACCAAATGCCATTCTAAAAAATAGTTTAATTTAGTATTTGGGTAAAAATTTGTATATTTAAATTTAACTCATATTTGACCAAATTTTCGAGCATTTTTAATTTCGGCAATTTTTAATCATATTTTATGGTTATCTAAAACCTCGAATTTCTCATAAATCCTTATATCTCAGTTTTTAAAACTTCAAAGATTTCAAAAAGAAAAAATTCGCACTTATAGATTTTTAAAATTTTATATTATTATACAATATATTTTTTCATGTTTAGGTATAAATCAGACGGGAGATATAAATTGTTCAAGTGTTTAATTTCCATCAATTTAATTGCAACAATGGTTATCGCATGTATTCTCTATTACGATGCAAGTTTACACTGGGACAAGTTTGTTTGAGAAAAAATTTTTAATAAAAAAGAATTTTAATTAAAATGTAATTAAACTAAATTTTATTAATCGAAGCGAAAAACTATTTCGTTAAATATTAAATTTATTATTATTATTAAAATTAGGGTATGGATTGTTAAGTTATAATACATAGTATTTATTTAGACCGGTGATGTGCGATCTTGCTGATAGTACACTTCTGCCGGAAATTGCGAATTTCAATATTTTAAGAGCACATCTTATTTATTCAGCGGATGTTTTATGCTATGCATTAATTTGGGCTGTCATTTTTTGCAAAAAATCATCTCCATGTTCAGGATTTGTTTTTATATTATTTATTTATTTATTATTTCTAGTATCGTACAAGAACAAAAGGTTCATGATTTCGTTGAGCATTATTATGGCGATGGGAATTGTTGCTGTTTTGGTGGGACAAATAATTAATTTATAATAAATTTATTTTATTAGCTAAATATCCTTTTCAACATCATTTTGCCTCCCCTGAATTTGGACATTTTCACGATTAAATATGTGACCACACCGGTAATATACACCATACACATCGTTTTCAATAGCAATACTACTCCTGTACTTCTCCTCTGCAGGTAAACAAAATGATAAGCTTATGTCTTGGTTCTTTACAGTTTAGGTCCCGAATTTTTGAATCAAAAATCCTTTTTTAACAATTCCGCATTTTCACCCGACCGAAGGTTTTCGAGGGATGCTAAATCTGAATCAAATTTATCATTTCATGAATAGGGAGTGAAAAAATATTCAAATGCATATTTTTTTGCTGACTCAGAACGGCCTGAAAATCACGTAAATCACATTTTTAGCATGTTTTAAACGCTCTAGAATAGATTTCTAACTGCATATTTTTGCAT
>LDKF01005676.1:0-11933 GCA_001026735.1 Rotylenchulus reniformis | reverse complement strand
CCCATATGTGGAAAAAATTGATCTGCTGACCGCGCAATGCTTTAAGTGCAAAAACAACAATGCACAGTTTACCCATCGACTGGTGCCCGACCAGCGGGATGATGGAGAGGTGAAAATGCCGCTTGATTCAAAAATAAATTTTTCAGTTGCAGATCACTTTTATCGGTGGCCAAGAGAGCTACGAGTCACTTTGCAGACAATGTCTCTACGCCGAGCTGAAAGAGGACGACCCGATCAACCCGTGTCTTTAGATTTATTGTGATCTTTGTTAAAACACTATTTAAGCCAATAAATTTAAAAAAAACATTGAAATATTACATTTTATTTTTTTACAAAATTACATCATCCTACGCAATTGTGGCGGGATTTCATCGATCACAAAATACTTTTCAATGGCATTCTTACACATTGCCCTCAGCGTCATGGATGCGCGCCACCACTTGTAGTACTGAAAATTTGGACTATTCAAAATTGAAAAACATGGTTTTACATCTTCCACCAAAGAAATGGCCTCCCATTCTCTGCACATGTGCAACACGGCCAAATTGCATTTCCCAGCTATCACGTCGGCGGCATACCGGAAGCTGCTGTACCATTCCAACGCGTCCACCATGTCCAACTCGGGATTTTCACCATCCGGCGGCAACAATTCATTATCCATCTGTGTTAAATCAAGATTTGCGGGCCCCAGTTCCATGTTGATGTGCTAATAGTACGGGCGGTCTTCGGGGAATGTACTTTAACTCCTCCATCATGGAATCGGCATCCCTTGTGCTGATATGGCCACGTCTTTTCAAAAAGTTTATAATGCCATACCAGCACAACAAAAAGACGGGGAATGCAATTAAATAATGGGAAAACATTAGTATTGTTTGCAAAACAGTTGGAATAGGCGGAACGGGTTCTTGATAGATTAAAATTTGAGGCTGCTCTATGGTTGTGTTATTATTCATTGTGGTGAATTATTTGCAAATGATTGTCACTTTTATATATGTTTTTTATCATCCCAGCTTTGAATCAGAGACAATATGACGATTGTAGTCAATCATGACCATTTGGTCAAATTCACCCAGTACGATCATTTCAACACCTCCCTGTGGGATAGGAATGTTGAATGTGGCACGAATGCTTGTCGTACCACTTCTCAACAGCTCAAAACCACAACTGTCGTCCATTGTGGAAGTGAGAGGGATCACAAAGAAGGTCCACCCACTTTTGAACTCATCTAACGTAATGTCAAAGGAATGTTCAGAGTTTGCCATTCCCAATGCCTCATAGAGGTCCACAAATGCGCGCACATGGAAATTGTCGTCAAAATTGAGTTTGTATGGCACAACCGGGTATACCATGCCTCCCGCATGGACTGAAATTTCCCTAATATCAAAGGGCTTAAAATTGAACGGAGACATTGTGTAGTCACCGTTAAAGGCCTTATTGTCCACCATTGCAATGGTCAACCTACGGGGTATGGTTGCGCTAAACGCATTATAGTCCATCTCATAGCGCCCTGCGCTGATGAAGGTGGACTTAATTTCGGTCCTACGCACGGAATAGGTGGCCGGTTGTTTTTCCAGCGTTTTGTAGATGCTCATGTTCAGCGAGGGCTGGACCTCAACCATTTTTGTATACAGTTTTACATCATGCACCGCAAGCCGGTACTTGGTCTGGTCATGGGCTGCCAATGTTTGCAAAAGAAATGCATCTTTGGCCTTATAGATTGTGAATAGCAAATCCAAATTATTCAGCAAATAAAGCTCTTGATTGCCCAGGTCAAAATCCAACCTTGAGAGGAACTGGGCCTTTTTCCCCCTTTCAAAAAGTCCACAACGGGTCACAAACCCCCGGTCTTGGGCATCATCATGCGACTTGGTTGGGTAATAGCCAATTGAAGCAAGAAAATGTTCCTTAACGCTAGCCGGAAATGACAGTTCATTGGTGATGTAGGCCTTATACGGGTACAAATTTCCACTATCATACACTTCCGAATTCCCGACTGAAACTTTGAGCTGTTGAACAAAGGTTTGGCCTATGCCCTGTATGGAGCCGACACCTATTTCGGTCGCCTCAATTGGGACCCATCTGCCTGCGGCATTTGGTTTTTCAATGGACAGCTCAAGGTATAGGTAAATCCGGGACAGATCCGTCCACAGATTATCACTGTACAGACGGAAAAGGTAGGGGGATTCCTGTGTGATTGTGGCAAGCGGTAGCACTTCCCGGAAAAAGGAGCGAACAACAGACACATTGGTTGGAGGGACCGAAAAAATGTTTAATGCGCTATTGGTGGCCAAAGGGCTGTTCTCGGAAATTTTTTGGGGACAAGTCATTGGGATCAATATGTTCCCAGAGTGTCAACACGAAGACGTTTATTGGGTTTCTTCTTCTTATTCCTTTTGGAAGGAGGAAGAAGTGTGGGTGGACCAATTGTGGATTGCATCCTATTTATATGTTTTGTTCGCTTCTTTCCGCTACTTCCATCTTTCTGGTAGCGCTTGAAGTCGAAACCACCTTGTCCTTTCTGCAAGTTGCTCGCCGCCTTTTCCAGCAAATTTTTTAGGCCGGTTTTGCTTTCATCCACCAAGGTTTGTTTCAGGTCTTTGCCCTCCAGCACATTGGTGAGCACCCGATTGCCGGTTTCCAAACCCTGACGACCAATTGCCGAACCAATTTCCTTCCCGATCGGGATCAGATAGCGCAACAGGCTCCGAAAGATGGAACCCACACCCGCACCGCGTTGGAACGGCGCCCCTCTGAACACGCTGTAGCCACCATATTGAACCACCGCAAGTTCGGGTGAGCTCTGTGTAAATGTGTACCAGTCAACTTTTGAAGGATCAAAGTCTATGTGCATCTTTTGTTTTTGAAAATTTTCCGATTTTTGCTGTTCTATTTATACATGTTTATGAAAAATGACATTTTTGATAAACTCATTAACAATTTGGTCTGGCGATGATCTCCTTGTATGCAGAAAACGGACAATCCTTTCGAATGGCACCCCATTGCATCGGTGGTAGAGAAAAAATATGGCATGCCTGCCACAAGACCGGGCAAAGGCGGACTGAAGGGCCATCTTGTTAAAACGAATTTCGGCAAACGTGGCCAGATATTCACAAATATCGGGACTCATCGGAGGCCACACCCCCAGTGGGTCATAATATTCAATTTGATCTGGTCGTTGGCAATATACGGATACCCAATGGGAACCCCGGAATGCACTAGGGTCAAGATTTATCACCATGCAATAGGGAAACAGATTGGCCCCAATAGGTATTTGGTCAGAGGCAAAACAACCTAGATAACTGCTAGAAGTTACCGGGTTCCTCGAAAGCACTTTATTAATTTCAAAAGTGTTCATCAGTTAGAAATAGGAAGCTTTCCGGAAGTGCAGAGTTAATGTACATGTTCCATATTGGAATGGCATCAGGCTACCGCTATGGGTACGGATTTCAATGAAAATTTCCGAAATTTCTTTCAACAACAACCGATGGTAATGAATTGA
The DNA here is from genome assembly GCA_001026735.1 of Rotylenchulus reniformis. Classification (NCBI taxonomy): domain Eukaryota; kingdom Metazoa; phylum Nematoda; class Chromadorea; order Rhabditida; family Hoplolaimidae; genus Rotylenchulus; species Rotylenchulus reniformis. The sequence continues at coordinate 8,434 of LDKF01005676.1, read as the reverse complement.
AATGAACTGTTCTTCGATTATCTCATCCGGCACACCGCGTATGGTGACAATTCTAAGCACAGGCGCAGTCACATCCCCGAGCATCATTGGTTCGATCAGCTCCGGCGCGTAGACATGGAATGAGGAAACACCTCCTCGCATATCGGGCATGAAGCGGGCCTGAGTCTCCTCATCGGTGAATTCAGTACTGTTGAAGCCGAGTATGTAGGCCAGCTGGTCCGAGATGCGAAATCGCTTCACATACCGTGGGTCCAGCTTTATCACAAATCGGTTTATGAAAGACACATAATGAATTTGACAGGTGAAACGGGCCTTCCGATAGGCATGGACCCACATCTCAAACCCGCCCCGGTTTTTTGTTTCATTATAAATGTGTAAATCTTCTGCATGCATGCCTTGGAGTTCTTTCTCCAGTTTGACACCATGAATCTTTTGTAAGAGTTCCGCGTCCTCTGGGCTCAACGAAGCGAAATATGCATCCATTTTCTTGGCATAAGAATCATCGGTCTCCTCCGGCGCTCTGGGTGGGATTTCCCCAGAATCATATTTGAACTCAATGAATTCATCCTTAGCAGCTATAATGGCACGCGAGCTTGCCTCCGAATAGCTGAGCTGGGCAGTCCTTGTTTTTTGCGCTAATGGCTCATTGCCATCGCCGAGCAATTTGTAAAGATTTTTGCCCAACTCGGCGGGTGTGGTCACATTGGATGCTGGCACCGGAATGTACACACATTCACCAGTTTGCCACTCCATTTCAACAAATTGTTCAACATCCGTCCCTAGAGAGGGCCAGGAATGAGGGTACACAATCACACCCAAACCCACTTCCCATTCAGAATTGAACTGCAACTTGCGCGGCAAACGGACCCGAAACGAATTTGTACGATTCCCATCCACATTGGTGTTCGAAGGAAGAACAACGTAGAACGATGATGATGAAGGCATTTTTATGGGTACGCAGAAGTACACATGCTTTATATATTTTTCCACGTGATTGAACTGGCGGGTATCCAACTATTGTGGCTCGCCCCATAACCCTTCCACTTTACCAGCACATATTCCACCCCTTTCCGGATTTTGTGTCTGATCACACGCTCAATGTCATAAAGAGGCTCGACATTCGATCGCACGCGACACAGATCATTGCCGTAGAACCACCCACGGATTATCTCCCCGGCATCATCCTGTAGTCGGTAAACCACAGGAGAGCGCTCAGTGTGCACCTCAGCCACAGTGAATATTTCACTGGTGAACCGAGGCAGGTAGCCCTTTTGGAACACATGTTTGTGCTTCTCAATGCGAACCCTTTCACCCACCTTGAAGCGTGCCGCTCTTTTTGGCCTACTGAGCATTGCCTTTTCAACCAATTTTTGTCTCACCTGCTCTGCATTCTTAAAGGTGACATCCACGGGGCGCATGTTGATGCTGGAATTAGGCGAACGATTTATTGCTGCCACAATATGCTGGATGACATTTATCCATGTCTGCGTCTGTCGTTGTGTAAAATAACGGTACAGACGCTCCTTGATGCTCCGGTTTGCCCTTTCGGCCATCCCAGCATGGAACTGTGGCGACGTGAACATGCAAAAGTGCTCCACATCCTTGGACTTGAAGTAGTCTTGCATACGTTTGGCAGTGAATTCAACTCCCTGGTCCGTCAGCAGCTTCCAAGGCACATATTTTGAGCGTTCAAACACCCGCTCAAATGCTGCAATCATGTCGACGCTGGATTTGGATTTCACCGGTTCAACAAACAACAGCCGGCTCAACGTGTCAATACAGACCAACAAATATTTGTGTCCTCGATTGCTTTTGGCGAGACGATCAAACACCGACAGATCCGCTTGCCATTCGGTGTGAAGGCCAGGCGCGAGTGTTGGCAACCGAACATAGCGTCGTTTGGCTTGACGATGTAGCGTGTAAGCCGGTTGGCTGGCCAAAAAATCCACAACATTTTTACGCGTGATTTTCGCATCATGCTTTTTGGCCTCCCTCAGTATTGGCTCCACGCTGGTGAAACAGACCGGGGAATTTACATCCTTGTACAAGTGCTCTAACAATCGTGTTTTTTTATCATCATCTAACACCATAGCTGGGGCTTAAATTTGAAGATCAACTTTTTATGACCCGGGTTCTTTTTATTTATTTTAAACGAGGTGCTCAAAGCACCACTACCAAATTGGTGTGGTTTCTCAGGGAATAGATGGATGTTCAAAAAGGGGTGCAATTTGGCCTTCTCCACAAATTCCTTGTAACCGGCGGGAAAATTTTTGAACTGGCTCTTCCGGTCCTTGTTCAACAAATGCGCGACAATGTCATCCACACTGCTGGTCTTGAACACTTGCCCATCTGCTCGCAAAACTTTTCGATCATTGCTTACCCCCAAATCTTTACTGTTTTGCATGATATATTCTATAACTTTTTGTGTGGTCAATGCATAATTTTGAATTTCCGGTTCTGGTGCTGTCCCCTTTTTTGGTCGCAATTTTATAGGCGATTTGGCAACAGCATCATCCCACTCATCTTCATCAAACTCTTCTATTGCCGGGCCTGGTGGTGGTGTTTTTGCCCTTTTCGTCTTACGTTTTGGTGTTTTTATTGGGTCCTTTTTTGGTGGTGGTTGTTCTTGTTTTTGTAACAGATCAACAACATCTTGCGGGTTTTTTAAGTGCACATTAACAGGCTGGTCCGCATCATCTTTGGCCAGCTTGTTTAGCCTCTTGTACTCTTGCTGATACCGTGTGGCCTTTTCCCCCTCATTTAGAGCGTCATCATGCTCAATCTGACGCATTCGTTTTTTCACCAAACCCACGGGGGATGCATCATTTTGTGCAAAAGTTTCATCAAAAACTTCCTCAGGAATTAGATATAATTTTTTAGTGTGGCGCATTTTAGGGTGTGTAAATTTTGCCTTTTCTATTTATGCATGATCGCATCTGCAATCATGGGCACCACAATGCTGGTCAAAAGACCGGCAATGGCAGGCAATCCCTTGCCCTTCTGCAACAGCACCCGTTTTGCAGAGCGCGAACATCTCGTTCGGGCCAGTCGCCTGAGCGCATGGGCTTGAATTCTCAGTTTTTTCAGATGAGTTTTACGCAGCGGGACGCGACCCTTTAAAATATTTAAGCAAATTTCCACAAGACACAACAGTTGCTCATCCGTTGCAGTTTTTACCAGTTCTTGCTGTGAGCGTTTCCGGCGAGTGGAACAAATTTTGTGCAAAAAGTTTCCATTTTTGGAAATCAGTGGTGTTACATTGATCATTTTGGCATGTACACAACAATGTGTGACTCACCATATATATGTGTTCGGAGGCGGAGTGCTTCTGGACTCGCTGGGTGCATATCCACTAACAGGTATCCAAAATTGTTCCCACACGCATCCTGGTAGGCTTCAACAAAAAATGGGGTGCGCCCCGTGAACAGCTGTGAGGCCAGGGTGCGAATTTGCAGCTGACCCGCCGGATTTCGCATCAACACCAAATAATGGGAATTGTTGCGAGCGACGCGTAGCTCCCTTGAAAACAAGTGCTGGGTCACCAACACTACACTGACACCCCAATTGTGGGAGCCATGTGTGAAAACGGTGTCCAAAAATTGTTGACCCATGCCTACCATCAGGTCATCCAACACCAAAAGCAATTTGCCCCGGGTGCGCCTTGCCCTCTGGGACACCTGGTCCTCTGTTGGGCAACCATTGTGCACAAACACCCCGGTCCCGTTTATTGAGCCGGCCCGTTGCAGTTTCATCACGTTTGGGTTCAACTCTCCATAGCAATAGAAAATTTCGGCAACCGGTTCGGTTGTCAACGAGGGCAAATTTTGCAAAAGCTTCATCACCCATTCCGATTTTCCACTCCCCGTGCTACCGGATATTGTCAGCGTGAACGGGTGGCGAAACTGGACATCAGACTTTGCAAAGTTTTGATAGTTCTGCTCCATTTTGAATAAATTTCAAAACAACCAATCATCAATGTATATATAGCGCATAGCTTTTAATCTTTTATTTAGCTAAAAATGGATTACATTCTTGCCACAGACTGGATCAACAATGCTTATCAGGAAATTGACGCAAAAATTGATGAAGAAGCGGACAGGGTAAAAATATTTTCTGGCAAAAATTTAATTTATCAGGTTTAGAAGGACGAAATCGACTGGCTGGAAATGATTGATGAAGAGGAAAAGGAAAATCTCCCACCGGAAAATAAAGGTTTGTTGTTCATGTGATCAGCATATAATCTGATATGGTTTTAGATGCGGAAGTGCAGGAAATTAAAGGTATCACATGCAGACAGACAAATAATCCGAACATTTTAGAAGTGCAGCGAGAGTGCGTTTGCAACAATAACAAACCTGTGGTGCCACTGCTGGAGCATTTGTGCCAACAACACAAGTGTTCTGTGAAAGAACTGCATGTGTTGCTGCAGAATTTGAGTACCCGTCGCGCGATCATCAACCATCTTCGCCATGACGTGCGTCTGCGAACCAATCATTTGCGGGGCCGGAACATCAACGTGCGCTGCAACGATCTGACCACCCAAAGTGCCCACAGCGTGTTTGCAATGCGCGGCTACCTCGGCATAACGGTTTGAAGCATGCAAAAAAAATATTTCCAAATTCATTTTTTAGGTGCGGGCCTACTACTACGTGAAGCATGGCATCAAACTACTCCACCCACAATTACCATGTGTCATCCAGTTTGGCGGCGGGAACCATCGCACACTGTACCCTATGGAATGTCTGAGTGTGCAGAAGATTTGATGATGATATGATGATCATTCGTTTTGTGATTCATTTTTTGCAGAATGTATAAAATTCAAAATTGCACTGTTGTCTTCAAATTATTACCCCAAGACTTTAAGCGCGAACAGTTTTTGACCATTGCACGAAATGGTTATAACACCGAGTACAATCCCCGGCGCTTTCATGGCATAATCATGCGAATGAGAAATGGCAAACAAACAGTTGCGTGCCTTGTGTTCAGCTCTGCTCGTGTGGTGATGACCGGTGTCGCGCATCCGATGTGGGCATCGCGGGAGGCTGAACGAGCACGACGACGACTACAATTTGCACTTTCCCATCAACAACAAGGAGGAACGACACTCCAAGTACAAAATCTACAACTCGTGAACATTGTTGGATCGTGTACGCTGCCCACCCGGCTGTCACTGGCGAAGCTCAAATTCCCCACCGAGTACACTGTCCGGTTTGATCAAACAATTTTCCCTGCCCTACGTCTAAAGATGCCAATAGACCCCAATGCGATTGCTACATGTTTGTTGTATCACACCGGAAAAGTGATTGTAACCGGTGTCCGCCAGGAAACCCATCTGGACCAAGCATTCAACAAATTGTTGTCAATTTTATCAGCATAAATTATGATCAATTAGGGTCATTTTCATCTCTGGGGATCGGCGGCTCGCGGTAGCCAAAGGGACGCGTCTGCATGCCCGGACGTAGCCGGCCTTTGGCGTAGAACGGGCGATAATCCTTGCGGGCCATGTACGTGTACAGGTCGGCCATCATGTTCCGACCAATCTGCGGAAAGTGCACTCTCTGCGCCTGCGGGGCTCCCATTCCGTACACGTAGGCATCATCCTCTGGGTCCGCCAACAGCACGTCATCGCTAAGGTGCATATCCCCGGGAATTATGGGTGTAAAACACACTTACATTGGTCCGTCAATATTGTAGCTGGCCAGAATCAGCTCCTTCATCCGCTCAAAGTTCAACAGTTGACTGGCAGCATATGTCAGACGGAAACTCCGGATTTTCAGCTCGGCCTTCAGATCGCCACCACTGGCTGCGTCCACGTGTTGTATGCCATAGTTTTTCGGGCCCCCGGCCACGAATTCAACAATGTGCCTGCCCACGTGTTCCCTCTTCATCTGTCCGAGAGCCTCTCCCTCCGGCACGCACGGACTACCCCTTTCAAGCACATAGTAGATGGAGTCGGTATCTTAGCCAAAAATTAAAAATGCAAACATCAAAACAATTACCGATGTATAAAATTTCTCCGCCAGCCGCCAGCACTTGTTCCATGAAACTGTACAGGTGCAGACGCGCGTACGAGGTGACAAAGATGGCCACTGGGAGGCAATTGGTGGGAGGCGCCTTGGAGAACTCTGGCCGCCGCCGCACCACGCATCGGTCCATGTGGGCGGACACGTGGACAAAATCCAGGTGCTCCAACGTAGTGTCCGCCAACAGCCGATAAAAAAAAAGGCACAAATTGAAATGTGCCGCTCGATCGCTAAAGACTCATGACATTTGTCCATTTGGAATTTAACTTACCCATTATCGCCCTTGTAGACAATACGATACTGTTGCTCCTTTTGGAAAACGACCAGCCGTATCTGACCCGCTCCATAGTGTGTTTTCAGCCAGCGCTGGAGACAGTCCACATCCTCCAGCCCATATAGATGTTTACGGCGTGAAATTCCAGCACGCCTCAGCANCTCTGGCCCATGGTGGCGTTGATCGGCAACATGGAGACGCTGGAATGCATTTCGGCCACCACCAGCCGGTTGACGGCATTGACGATCGCGTAGTCCCAGCAGAATGGCACGTGCCAAACACAGCCGATCCCCAGGATTGTGCACTCTTACAAGCGATTGGCAGCGTTGGATGACACAATGCTCCATGTCCAGGTCACATCCACCTGTTGTAAAAATCATATAACAACTACAACAACAATAGTGCGACCTCCAGCTTCGCCTCTCACAGACTGCATGGGCCATACGGCCAGCACTTTGGTCAGCGTTGTACCCTCCATCAGGTTGATTTCCGCACCCGACTGGTCGTTGAGCCGTTCGATGGCGGCCGCGAGCGCCGCCGGGTTATTCTGCTCCGGCGGTCTCAACCGGATGACAAATGGACGATCAAAGCTGGGCGGATGGAGCTGCAGGCCGACCAGCATTGGTCTCGGATGTCCATCGAGCACCCGGGCCAGCAACATTCCAATCAACGTTTCCATGGCCAGATCGGGCCGCGCATGGTCCTCCAGGGGGAGGAAGCGAATCTCGCATACCTCCCCCCGGGTCCCGCGCGACACGTTGCGCATCGGAGTGCTCCGTTCAATGACAAAATACGCATCCGAGGCCATCTAAACAAACTTTTGTACAACCATCCCCAAAACCCCGCTGAACCCTCCCAATGCGTGAGTATATGTCTGACACGATGATCCTGTGTGATAGGCCACTACACTTGATATATTTTTTACAATCACTTAATTGGCACACTATAACAATAACACACACACCAGGAAAAATTTATTCAAACCAAATGTTGCATCATAAAAATGGGGAAAAAAGATGTAACATTTTTCATCACACAAATTGGACAGGGTTTCTTGGTCGTAAAAGGGTTGTTACGAAGCCCCACCCATGGTCTTATACAATTCAAATGATAACTATGTGAACAACCGGGATACAGCATTGTATGGGGAGAGTTTACATCTGAAAAGGCAAAACAGTTAAAGCATATGGTCGTTTGTGGATGCTGGATGAATGAAGTCAGAAGACGGGGACGGGGAGGCCACCACAACCGTTCAATGGCCAGAACCCGACGGCGACACGAGGCCAAAAAGTTGTGCCAGCTGATCACCAGTTCCCGATTGGCCATCCGACGAACCAGTGCACGAAGCTCCAGGATCTCCCTGGTTATCCCATGGAGTCGTCCCCGGCGCACCCGGCCAACACGTGCACGGGTGTATGCGCCCATGGTATGCGCATCGGTCAGCACCGCTCGCGTGCTGACCGAAGCAAAGCCGGCAACTTCCGCCAGCAATTCCAGGGGCAACTAAACGCACAAATTAAAAAATGGCCCTGGAAAATTTGCTGACACACACACACACACAAGTTTAATTTGAGAGATTTTTTAGAGTGCATTTCACAAAATAATTTTGGGAATTATCAACATCACATTCATAAAATCTATGGATTTAAAATCTAAAAACTCATAAATCTTTAATTTCCTAAATGTTTTTTGGGCATTTAAAATTTATCTTTATTCAAAAACCAATTTCATACAACATTGACATGGGAAAGCGGAGGGTCTCCTTCATCCTACACATTGGACATGGACCTGGGAACTCTTGAATCCTATGGTAACCTACCCAGAAACCCATACATCGAATATGAAACGTATGTGAACACCGGGGGTGTAACAGAGTATGATGAGGAGCTATGAGGTCGCAAAATTTAAGACATAAAAAACAGATACTCGTGTGGGGCTTCCGAATAAATTGGGAGGACAAGGCACAAGTGACGGTGGGACACCACCATAATTGCTCAATTTCTATCACTCTGCGGCGGCACGCATCCAAAAAGAGTTGAAAGCTGATCAACAATTCTCGATCGACCCTGTGTCGGCGGACAAGTGATCGCAGATCTAACACCCGCACTGCAATTGCGTGCAGCCGAGCACGGCGGCT